>ML109911.1:4708-46569 GCA_003697995.1 Taxidea taxus jeffersonii | reverse complement strand
AAGGCAGACACTTAACTGGGCCACCCAGGTGCCCCACATAAGATAATAATTAAAAAGTAATCATTTTATAATGAAATCCTTACATACCATACTTGATGGTAAGGAATTTAAAAAAATAATCTAAAAAAAAATTTTGTTCATGAGAGAGAGAATGAGCAAGCACAACCCCAAGGGAACATCAGGCAGAGGGAGAAGCAGGCTCTCCACTGAGCAAGGTGCCCAATGTGGGACTCAATTCCAGGACCCTGGGATCATGACCTGAGCTGAAGGCAGATGCTTAACTGACTGAGCCACCCAGGCATCCCAGACTGATTTTTCTTGGTTCAAATACATAATGGTTGGGATCGTTGGTTCTGGTGTCAGTATGCCTGTGTATCAATCCCAGCTCTGTCATTTCCTAGAAACTGTGGAACTCAGGCAAATCACTTAATTGTTGTGCCTCAGTTTACTCATCTATTAAATGGGGATGGTAAAAATTTTAATCCTTATGGGATTGTTGCCACAATTGAATCAGTTAGTACATGTAGCTCCTGCAATACTGGAAGACAGAATGAGCATTCAAAAATATATAGTTCTTGTTTTCTTCATCATCATCATTGTCTTCTTCATCATTGTCATCATCACTGTCATAATCTATCATCATCATTGTCACCATTATCATCAGTATCATTATCGTCATCATCATCACTGTCATCTGCATCATCCTCATTATTGCCACATTGACATCATCTATGTCATCATTGTCATCATCATCATCGTCACTGTTATCATATCTGTCTTCATCATTGGCATCATCACTATCATTGTCCTATCACTATCATCGTCACTGTCATCATTATCATCATCATTGTCATCCCTGTCATCATCTAGTCGTCAGCATCATTGTCATCATCATCCTCATTATTGTCACATTGTCATATCTCTCTCATAATTTTTATCATATCTGTCATCAGTGTCATCATCACTATCATTGTCACTGCCATTATTTTTGTCATCATTATATCACTGTCATAATCTAGTCATCGTTGTTGCTGTCATCATCTAGTTGTCATCATTGTCAGGATTATCACTGTCATCCTCATTATTGTCACCATTGGCATCATCTTTGTCATTATTGCCATCACCATCATCATCACTGTCACCATTATCATCATCACATCTTTATCACTGTCATCATTATCATCATCATTGTCATCATCACCATTATTGTCATCATTATCAACATCATTTTCATCGTCACTGTCATCATCATCTAGTAATCATATTCAGTCAAGGTCAGTTTATTGGGCAATTGGAGTGGAATGTCTCCTGAATGCAGTATCAGGAATCCCAAGATATTAAAGATCATTGTGATTTGTAAATATCTATAACTCCCAAATCTCCCCTGTGCCTTAAGAAAGCAGGGGACACTAGAGTTCTCCTTTGGGCAATTAGAAGTTTCACAAAAACTCTAGATCCATAAGCACAATAGGCAGGAGTGGGAGCTAACTTTGTTGATTCGTTGATTTTGTTTTGGGTACCTACCATGTCTCAAGAGCCATATAGGCATTTGCAGGAGTGTGGATGTCCTGCACACGGGTTAACCCCACTCCTCAATGAAGGAAAAAGAGGCTTATGGTAGTTAAATGACTTTGCAAAGTTTCCTGGAATCTGTTTGTTTGTTCTTATTTACATCAGAGAGTTAATGTTATTATTCAAAATAAATAGCGTCTGAGTATTTCTCTAAGAGAAGACCTGAGGAGGTGATTTGCTTTTTGTTCATAATTTTAATGCACTTCTTCAAATTTTGACAAAATGTATATTACCTAAAGAGATGGAAGTTGAGTGATTCATAGAAAGTTTTCTCTGTGGTGGTAAGAGGCAAGATGGCTAGGAGAATTTGAATATTTAGTAATCTGAAAGGTAAACCATTACCATAAGTCACAGTATCATTCAACATAACAAAAAAGTTTAGGTTTTTAATGTAATTCAGTTCAATTAACTAGTGTTTACTAGGGCTTTATAAAGTTAGCTTAGGAGACAAACAAAGATGACTAAGACTCTCTATTCATGCTTCTAAGGAGGTGACCCTTTTGGAAAAGTTTAACCAAGAAAAATGCTGGATGTAAATGGAGGAGAAGCTTGCCTTGCTGGTTGGGTAAAGTTTGAGGCTGCCTCCCTTGGCCTTATAGAACTCCTGGCAAAAATATAGCTCCTTAGGAAGAAAAGAAGGTGAAAGATGCCAGATTATCTCCTTCATTCTCTCTGTGCATATTCTCTGTGCATGTTCTCAGATCTTCCTCTGTCCAATGCAGACTCCAAGACAATGTTCACTTGTGAATATTCTGTTTCCTTCGCTGGTGTGGGATTCTTCTGAGAATATTCTCTGCTTCCTGGAACTTCAGGGACTGCCTAACACCTGAAGTTTCATGTACACCTTGACCCACTACAAAAAGGAATGAATCAAAGACCACCCCTTCTCACTATATGAGACCTTTGGCTCAGCATCTGCTATGTGGGAAGGCATGAAGATTGGATGCACTAGGGAGATGTTTGCACCTTCCCTAAAGTGTCTTCCAGTGCTAGAGCTAGTTCCAGCAGGGCCAGATATTTCTAAAGTTACTGAGTAGATCCCTCTATTCACTTGCAGGGAACAACGCCTTTGGCTTTTAACTCTCATAAGTGGAGCAGTGAATACACCAGCTCTTTGAGACACACTAGGAAGACATCTGACATTTAGAAATACATTAATCATCAGGGTAATGATTGACTCTCAACCACTGGGGAAATCACTCTCTAAATTTCTTACAGAGGTATCCAAATGAGTTCTTCATTCAATCTGGTCTTTTTAGTTTTTCATTTGAAAACATTTCAAAGGAAAGGATAGAAAATAAAAGTTTGAGAGTATGGATTAATCAAAGTTAATCCATTAACATGTGATTATAGCTTTCCATGAGATTTGCCTACCTAAAAGACCATGTGTAGTTTTTACTCCCTTTCCAGGAATTCCCTTCTCATGTACTATACTTCTCCATCTTAGCTGAACACAAAAGCTGCCTCCTCCTGTAACTCCTTGGTTACTTGAGCTCAGACATGTTTTTGTTTTTGTCTTTTTCTTGTCTGCACACCCAAAGTACTTTAAGAAATTAAACAGTGATATAATTTTGGAATTTGACTTTCCTAATACAACCTGTAATATGGCCTTTGACTCTCCATAGTCAAACAGAACATTGCCTGTTATTATTTGAAGGTATGAGAGATGCCGAGTGTTAAATTTTCTTCTCTTTTCATAATAGCAAAGAGATAACATTTATTAATCTTTTAAAATATATCCAACAATGTGCTAAGCATTTTTCATACATGATCTTATTTAATCATGGTGACAGTTTTTGGAGGCAAATGTTGACTTGTGAAGAGCTGTGCTACTTAGTCAAGGGTGACCCACAAGAAGCAGGTTCAGGACTTGAACTCAGCCCATTCTAGCTTTAGAAGCCTTGCTCTGAAACATCATGCTATGCTCAAGAGATCTGGCTTTCTGTCATTTTATCATGCATCTGGTGTTTTTATTAAAAGCAAATGAAAAGGCCACAAGTGTTAGAAGCCTAGTTTGGGATTCAAGTTAAATGACAAGTGTCTTTCAGTTTCATCTTTGAATGTCCATGACTCTATCCAGCCTCATATGAGGATAATGTCCAAAGCCCAAATTTGAGAACTTTCACAAATGTGAGGTTCTTGGTGTCCCCTGCTCACCTTTGACACCCAGAGTCCTTTGTCACTCTCAAATCACTTCCATCTTGTGGCCAGGTCTACCTGATAATTTACTCTCCCCATCCCCCACATTCTGCATTCTCACCAGGCAGTGGGTGCCATTATGCTTACTATCATGTCTCTGTGTTTCAAAAAATGAAAGCATTGAGACTTCTAATATATGAGTCCAGCTAAAGACTGCAAGGCCCCTGAATTTTAAGTGGATTTGAAAAATTCATTTTAGAGCTGCTTTCCTGTCAAATTGGACCTTTCGTTTCATGCTGGGCAGTAGCAAGCAGGGGGAGAGCCAAGAAGTAAGATGAATTTGGCATAATAGCTCACTTGCTGTGGGCCAAGGTTTAGGTAGGTTTTGATTTTGTTTGGGGTGGCCTTGAATACACTTGGTTCTTTTTTTTCCAAAGTGTCCAAATGTGAGAGTGAATAGTAAATAGGGCAAAATGAGCCTGTCGTGGGAGGGCAGGGACTATCAGATGTCTTTCTGTGTGTACCTTTGATTTGTGGTGTAAGGAGCTTTCTGAGACATTGGCTGGCAAGAAGGAAGCAGGTTGTCATATCAACACTTGTGGTTTCCTCATATGTGTTTACTATAGCTTTTTGCTGGGTTTTAGTGCCTTATTCTAGGAGAAAATTACTATGGCTTTGTGGGTCCAAGAGTATTCCTGGTGGGCAGGCAATGGGCTGCCCTGCCCAGCCTGGTCTCCTTGCCTTCCTTTGTCCTCTCAGCCAGAAGTGGAAAGCCAAGCCACTTCTGGCTCTTTCTGTGAACGGAGACAAAGAGGAAGGCACAGGCAGCCTGTACTTACAGAATGGTGAACAAGCTGGTCTTGCTAATGGGTCAAGGAAGTCGGGGAGAGGGTCTGTTTCTTCTCTGGAGAGGTAGGTAGGAACAAAATTACAGATAGAGATGGCGAATGAGTGGCTCCTGTGGCAGATTGTTTTGTTTGACTTTTTGGTGTTTGACCTGCACTTGTTTTAATTTAAAATAGCTGCTCATTTTTTTAAGATGTTATTTGTTTGAGAGAGAAAGAAAGTGAGAGAGAGCAAGTGCACATGATCTGGGGAGGAGCAGAAGGAGAGGGGACAAGCCAAGTCTGCATTGAGCACGGTGTGGGGTTTGATCCCACAACCCTGAGATCATGACCTCAGCCAAAAGCGAGAGTGGGACACTTAACCAACTGAGCCACCCAGGTGCCCCTAGCTGCCCTTTTTTTTTTTTTTTTTTAAATCGGGCAATTTCACCTTTAAAAAAATAAAGACAGTTAGATTTATAAAACACAGAATGTCTTATTCCTGCATGTCAACAATGAACGGGCACTGAGCAGATGCTTCTCCTTCAAGAGTCTGTGTTGGCCATTTTGCTGCAGTCGCCAGCGCTCCTCAGTGACCCCTGACACCGAGGCCGTGCGCCAGCTGCCATCTGTCATATTCATCCAGCTCATTTTATTCCTATACATGATTTGTCTGGCTCCTTAGGCATTTGATTTTATTAGGCTTCTTGTAAAAAGCCTTCCATTCTATAGCAATATGTCTGGGCTTTATCCCAGGGCCCTCAGAACTGTTTGGAAGCCAGGAGAGATGAGCTCAGGTTTGGGTTTTGGAGATGACTCTGGCTCCTTGCCTCAAGCATGTCCGGTTTCCAGTCCGTCACGCACATGCAGGCTGGTCGTGAGACGGATGCAACAGGGCCACACGGATGAGAAGGCCTCAATCCCAGGCAAGCATCAGGGCTTGTGGAGGGAAGGGGAGAGACTCTGGAAGCACTTCAGGGCAGAATTGTCAGGGTTAGGCACCGCCTGGAGTATATGGCATGTGGAGGAAAGTAAAATGAAGAGGCTTGCACTCGTGGGCAGGGGATACAACTGGGGACAGAGAGAAGGAGGTGGATGTTTGACATGATCCGAGTAAAAATACCAACAAAAATAGACTGTGTTCAGCTCTGGATGCTCAGGAAGTCACAATGTAGCCCATAATAAATTCATTTCTTACCCAAATATGTTTCCTTGTTGAATCAGCACCATCCGTATAAACGAATGTGTGTAACGGCTGGCGACAGGTGATGTGACGAGCCCCCCTCTGGGTCAGCAGCAGCCCTTGTCTTGCTCACTGCTGTATTCCTGATACTGAGCAACCCCAGGACATTGTGTGCACATAGGAAAGATGCAGTGAAGCCACCAGTAAATTAATTAGTTAAAGATAAACAGGGCTAATTTAAAGTGTACTCATGATTTAAACTCAATTGTTACAAATTTTTGCTTAGTTAAGCCTTTTGCCTTTATCTCTGCTGCCCCTGAGCCCCCTCCACTGTAGCTCATGACACCTGGGCACACCTGGGCACACAGCCCAGGGAACAGTCGCTTGAGATGCATATAGCAATGAACGTGGTTTTAGGTAATAATGAAGACCTCTCTGCTTTTAATACTAACATGATTCCTAACTTTTAATTTTGGCCTTTTACTATTTTTAAATACCATTCAATTAAAACTATTTTAAAAGCCAATGTACACACAGGTGCCTTCACAGAGACTTACCTGTACTTTTTCCTTAAGGAGCAAATAACTGAGTGGAGTGCCTTTCTGGGATGGCCCTGTTGTCAGAACCAGAACACATTTTATAGTCAAAGATTGTCCCCATTCAGCTACAGCTTCTGCTGTCATGTTCCTAGGTTGCTTGAGGGGCTGTTCACCTGCTGAGATTTTCAGAAGATTTGACAAGTAATCATACAAGTTTTATAGATTTTTTGCAAGTAATAGGTGAATACATTCTTACTGTAAAGGTCCCACTTCAACGCTACCTCCTCAAGTCCTTTGTTTTCCTCCGCAAGTAATCATAGCTGATTTTTAATGGGTTCCTTTAAAATTTTCTATTATGCACAGGAGCACCTGGGTGGTGGCTCAGTGGGTTAGGCACCTGACTCTTGATTTAAGTAGGTCATGATCTTGGGGTTGTGGGATTGAGTCCTGAGTTGGGCTCCGTGCTCAGCATGGAGTCTACTTGAGATTCTCTCCCTCTGCCTTTCCTCCTGATCTCTCTCTCTCAGATAGATAGATAGATAGATAAAATCTTTCAAAAAAAAAAAAACCCTTTTCTCTATGCACTATGGCACAAACCTATACGTTTATAAAGACAAAGCTTTTTGGGGACTTGAGTTCTATCATGCTATCATATTGGCAAATACTTTGTCAGAGTTTACTTGAAAAGGAACAGGGACCTTAGAGAAATTAGCATGTGAATGTGTTTCTGTCTAATTCTTTTAATTGCAGCTAGCCCTCTGTAATATGTGCACCTTGCTTTCTTGAAATGTTCAGGGACATTTAGCCTGTTTCTGACTTTTCACTGCTGTGAACAATGCCACAATGAACATCTTTGCCCTTGACTCTTTGGGAAAATATATGAATATTTCTCTAAAAGACATTGCTTGCTTTAGAATTGGTGGTGTAAGATATGCACTTAAAATTCTGATAGATATTTCCAATTTGTTCTTCCAAAAAACTACACCAGTTTACCCTTTTGCCAGTAGGATGTAAGATTAACTCTTTCCCCACTCCGTTGCCTCTTCTAGATATTGCCATTTTTAAAACTATTATAACTTATGTGAACATGAGTGAAATCTTGTTTTAAACTGCATCATTGCTTTCCTGTGAGGTAGAGCCTTGGGTGCTGATAAGAACTTTGTCACCATGTGCCCTGTGTCTAAGTGTTGCTCTCCTATTTCAGATGCTCACTACCTCACCTGCAGGATCCAGGAATGTGCCGAGACCACTCGCAGTGGGCCTTTTGCCCGCTCCATTGACATCAGTTCCCTGGTTGTTCAGGATGAATATATCTTCATTCAGGTGAGTCCAGAAAATGCGGTCAGTGGTAGAGAGGGGATGCTCAGGTGATGTTAGGAAAATGAGGGTGGCTTTCCTATGGTTGTGAAGATGGTCTGGGGTGCAGTCCCTCATTTGCTGCTCTGGTGACCCATTCTCTGGGGGATCCAAGACTTCTGGTGAAAGGAGAAGGGGTTATGCATCAGTATCATGTAGAGGGGTCTTCAGTGGCCCACTGAATCCTCAGTTGGGTTGCTGTTTTATTATACAAAAAGGGTCTGAAAATGACTAGGACTCGGTCTGTGGTTTGGAGGTTACTTAGAGCCACATATCCCATGGGATCTGACTTTAATTAGTTTATCAAAGCTCCATTCCATTTCTGTCCAAAGTGACCTGTCTAGAGAATGAGAATCCCCAAGAAATGTGGCATCTCTAGAATTTTATTTCTAGAACAATCTAGAATCACTGAATTTTGCCCTCCCTTTCCAGCACTAACTACTCCCTAATATATCCCAGATCCAAAATCCTACACTCCCAAGAACTCTGACTCACAAAGAAAGCTAGGTGTGACTCACATTTATAGACAAGCAAGAGAAGCTTTGTGTTAGGTCTTGAGTTTCCCTGGAAGGAGATGCAAAGAAAAGCAAAAATGAGGAAAAAATGAAAGGTGAT
This sequence comes from Taxidea taxus jeffersonii, assembly GCA_003697995.1. Taxonomy (NCBI): domain Eukaryota; kingdom Metazoa; phylum Chordata; class Mammalia; order Carnivora; family Mustelidae; genus Taxidea; species Taxidea taxus. The sequence goes on along the minus strand of ML109911.1, from coordinate 38,341 downwards.
GCTCCATTGAGTGACTCTGCGTGTGTGTGTGTGTGTGTGTGTGTGTGTGTGAGTGAAACTGAACCTGACCTGTGACGGCAGCTTTGAATTCCCTGACTTTGCCTTCCCACCCTTCTGCTGTCCATTCCTTTGCAAACTGTTTCCTACAGAAACCTTGATCTTTGTACTCTCCTGGAGTTTGCTCAGACCTAAGCACCTGAATGAAATTCTCTGCCCCACTCCTGGTCTCTTAGTCCCGCTCAGCCTCATTCCTCCTGAGCTGGGCCGACTCTCTTCCTCTGAACCCTTGCAGCTCTTCTTGTCTGTCAGTGCTCCAGCACATGGACTATTAGGAATTGTTACTTAAATCTTTGTGGATTTGTCCTCTTTCTAAATTGTATTTTATACCCTGTGAGGATAGGGACAATATTTTATACCCACATTTTACTCCTCATCCTTGGCCCTAACAAGAAGCCTTTGCAAATCCAGGGCGCTCAGCGACTGCTTGTTGTATGGATAGATTGTAGACAGAGAGTTTACTTCTTTTGAAAAATTAGTTGTATAGACTTTTGAGGGCTTGTGAAATACAGGAAAAGTAACCAGCCACTCAAAATCCAGATTGAAAAAGGAGGGAAAGAGAGGTCTTTTTGGCTCAAGAAAACCAGCAACAATGGCCACAGTCACTAAACTGTGGAAAGAACCAGGATGCCCTTCAGCAGACGAATGGATAAAGAAGATGTGGTCCATATATACTGTGGAGTACTATGCCTCCATCAGAAAGGATGAATACCCAACTTTTGTATCAACATAGATGGGACTGGAGGAGATTATGCTGAGTGAAATAAGTCAAGCAGAGAGAGTCAATTATCATATGGTTTCACTTACTTGTGGAGCATAAGGAATAACATGGAGGACATGGGGAGATGGAGAGGAAAAGTGAGTTGAGGGAAATTGGAGGGAGAGACAAACCATGAGAGACTGTGGACTCAGAAATAAACTGAAGGTTTTTGGAGGGGAGGGGCATTGGGTGAGCCTGGTGGCGGGTATTATGGGGGGCACGAATTGCATGGAGCACTGGGTGTGGTGCATAAACAATGAATTCTGGAACACTGAAAAGAAATTAAAAAAAAAAAAAAGAATACCCCTATTTCTTAGTTCGAGTAAAAGCCGGAATCTCAGACTGTTTTTTTCCCTAAATCTTGGCGGGTCATGACGCTATTATTTCCTTACTCATGAGTATGTATTGAACATATACAATGCAAAATAAACAGTGTTAGGCACAACCCTTGGTTTCCCTTGTTTTGGCCCTTGGCCTGCTTCTCTCTGCACCTGGTACTCTTATCTGGAAGATCCTGTGATCTTAAGTACCATCTCCATATTCCGATGACTCTCGAGTCAGGGAGTTGTGACCTCTACCCTGTACTTTAGATCTTTATGTCTTATAGTCATCAAGGTATCTCAACTCGGATGTTGTACGGCTAAAATAAAATCAGCATGTCCCCCTTGAACCTGACACACTGGTGGCACTACCCTCTACCAGGTCACTCAAGGCAGAAAACTAGAAGTTTGTCTATGTCGCCAAATTCAGTGAATCAAGGATCCTATTATTACCACCCTGAGTTATTTCTCAGATGTTTCCTTGCATTCCATTCACATTGCCATGGTCCCAGTTTAAGGCTTTATATTTCCTTATCTACATTTAATTTTTTTTCGAGGTAGAAGCACAGAGATGATTTATGAATTTACCCGTCTGATTGCCCTTTCCTTAACGCTAATACTGCATATAATGATGAACATGGCAGAATTGTTTCTGGGAAACATGACGTAGAGTTTTAAAATGTTCAGATTTTTAAAAAATTCATTTGTCTTTTTATTGCATGAAGTTTTCTGTAACTCTGCCAGCAGACATCCAGGCTTTTTTTTCTAACTATTCTGAAATATCTTTTATTATTATTAGACTGGAAGCCAGTAGAAGTTTTTTTCTTTCATAAGCATCAATTTTTATTTTGTTTGAAAGAGATATGAGTTCCCATTAGTCAATAAAGTTTTATTGATTGCCTGCTACATTTCAAGCTCTTGTTCTAGGAGCTGAGGTTAAGACAGTGAACATAATAGAGTTCCTGCCCAAGTGGTTTTATATTCTAGTGGAGATGGGGAAAAAATATATATATAATACATATATATAATATATATCCATATATATGTAGATATGGAAGACTGTAAAGAGTAATGGTTGAAATCCTGTAGTTTGAAATCCGATGGCCAAGATTTATTCTGACCTCTGCAGGCTATACTTCAGCTGCATGACCTTGAGCTGTGCCTCATCTATAAAAAGAGAGTAATTACAGTTCTCACTTCATGGGTTGCTGGGCAGATTCTATTTGTTAATTACATCTGTAAAGTCCCAAAACAATGCTACAGAAATGTTGCTCTCTTTCTATCTATCTTGTTCTATCATCTATTTACCTATTTACAAAATATATCAGGTAATGATAATGCTCTGGCTAAAAACTCATGAGGAATGTGAATGTTAGGTATCAGTAGGTATTTTATTTTATTTAGGATGACCTGAAAAGGACTCATTTGGTGAGTGGCAAACCAGGAGTGGGTAGCAGAAGTCAGCAGTGAGAGGAGAACATAGAGCCCGGTGTGCTGGGCCCTGTACTTTCTTGATCCCCACTTGAGGATATGGGGTGAACAGGAGAGATTTGAGTCTGGCTTTAGGAGCAGAGGTGATGAGGAGGCCAAGGCTGAGGATATAAGTTGGAAGGATGTCAGCATATCGATGTTATTTTTGAGTTACAAAATTAAAGTCACCAAAGGAGTAAGTACAGACAGAAAAGAAAACAATGCAAAGACCACAGGGCACAGGGCACTCTAATATTAGGGATAAGAAAGAAGGAGTAAAGGAGACCTTGTCACAGAGTTTAGAGACAGCCACAGGAAGACCTAGGGTACTAGATCCCACAGGGCCTCGAAGACTGTTTTAGGATTTTTTTTTTTTTTTTTTTTTTTTTTTATGGTAAACCATGAGAGAGATGGGAAGCATGGAGTAGCAATTCCCCTAAATAATGCAAAAGGCCAATACTCTTAAGGAAAACATGGAATCTCATCAATCACTAAATAAACACAGGTGAAATGTGATTATTTGCAACTATCAGTTGGCTAAGTTTAAAATAAAGTGAAATGATTGTCCGTGGGTTACACATGGACAACTGCACATGTGACAGGTACAGATGTGTGTCGTTCGGCCAGCAGCAGCTAATGAGTCCCTGCTTTCGCATTGATCAGTATGATATGTCTTAGTTCTGACAGTGTATGCTTAGTCTTTAGTTAAAATTGCTTCTTTAAAAAAACACTCATTATATGATGTTTTCCTTGCTTTCCTGACACTGTGTTTCTTTGATAATTTTGAATATTTTGAATTGTTCTAGCTACTTTATGAATATAACAGCAAATCTTCTACTTTTGGATAGTATCTGTTGATTTCCTCTTATGAGTAATGACACAACTAATAGATTTCCATGCATTTCTTTTTCCTCCCCTCTCTCTTAAATTCCTCCCCTGGTTTTACACCGTCATATTATCTATTGTTTGCGTTTCAAACTTAAAATAGAATTCTGTTAGACTTAAATATTTTATGAAGCATGGCTGAACAAAGATAGAAAAAAATAACCTGTGTTTATGACCTGTATCCAACTCCAGTTTTGTTAATTAAATCATTCAGAGCATTTATACATTTCTGTAAACCATCGTTCCTGCATTTATTTTGATTTTAGTTTTACAGGTAAATATAGGCCCTTTATTGTAGCTTTCCTATTTGTTTCTTGGTTGTCTGCAGTTTTTCCTCCAGTAAAGTTTTCAGGAAAGGTAAATTTTTAAATGTTGAAAATGTTTGTCTCTCCCTTTAGGCTGTAAAATACATGTGTCATTTGCTTTCCATGAGAACTTTGCTCCATTAATTTATTGAAACTTACTGTGTCAGGCCAGTCTGATATTTTCCCTTTTAGGTGTCCTAAGTTATTTCTTGCCCTTGATACCTAAAAGTCCTTTTAAAAAAATATATTTGAATACTGTTTGTGTTTTGTTATAACATATACTTTGTTAGTATATGTTTTGTGGTTGGTCATACTGTGTCAGTTCCTTTTCCTGAAATGTAAGTCTCGTTCATTCAGGTCATTCAATTTCCCCTTCCTTTTTAATTTCTCAAAAGTTTCTGATACATATTTTGAAATATATATTGTATTTTAGTTTCATTATTTTGGTTCTCATCCTCTAAAACACTTAAGATGTGTACAATAGACAGGACAAGCAAAGGAGAGTCATCATTTTTTCCCTTCTAATCAGTTTTAATTCCCTGAGCAAAATGATATGTAAAAAAAAAGGGAGGGGGGTGCCTGGGTGGTTCAGTGGGTTAAAGCCTCTGCCTTCGGCTCAGGTCATGATTCCAGGGTCCTGGGACTGAGCCCGGCATTGGGCTGTCTGCTCAGCAGGGAGCCTGCTTCCTCCTCCTCTCTCTCTGCCTGCCTCTCTGCCTACTTGTGATCTCTGTCTGTCAAAAAAAAAAAAAAAAAAGTCTTACCCACATTGTCCATGAACGAGTAGTTAGCAGTGTCCAGGCTTCTTTTTGCATTTTTTTGCTGTTATTGTTGAACTTCCTTCCTGAACTTTGATAGCTTATATTTTATGACTTGCTGTTGTCTCAACATAGCTAACCTTAGCTCTTGTATTTCTACTTTGAATTCTTCTCATACTGAGGTGATCTCCCCATCATACAGATTATTCTTAATCATAGCAGTATGGTCACAATTTTCATTTGCTTCATGGAAGCAGTTTTTATTCTGTGTCTGCTATTTATTTTTTCTGTCCCTTACCCTCTCTTATTTTGCCATATTATTTTATAATTCCTGTGCTGTTTTCTTTTTATGTTTTTAACCATTACTTTTTTTTTCATGACATGAGCTCTTCCTGGACAGACTGAGGAGGTTCCTCTTGGTGATGGACCAGAGCTCTATTTCAGTATAACAAAAATCTTCCTTGTTTCTGGGTGAGGTTCCACATAACTCCAGATAGTTTGTCTGTGAATGGGTCCTTCACATAAGGTAAAACTTCCTAGCTGCTCTTTATCCGGCCATACCTCTCCAGCTTCTTATCACCACCCAGTTCCTAGAATAAACCCACTGCCAATTCCTGGGGCACAGTCCTTTGGTTTCAAGTAATAGATTGTTAGTTTTGTTCCTGGGGAAATGTCATCTTTAGAGAATGCTATTTCTCTAACTTGATCCACGATTTATAGCTGTAGACAATTTTGCCCTGGTGCCTGTCTGTTCCCTCTTTGTTCTTCACTGAATTTGGCTTACTTTCCATGTACATATTGTGTTTCAGGGTTATATTTTCATTGGAATAGAGTTTGTACTTTCAGTTCTTGTTTTTCTTGTTGCTCCTGAGTGATTTATGAGAGGAAAAAAGGAAGCACCATTATTACTTGGCTATTTAAAACCATTTATAAACCTTTATTATGTATTTTCTTAAATGTTGGAATATATTCCTAACTGATTTTCTTGTTCCTTGACCTACAACCCCCACCCCCAGTCCACTCACAGCACTACTTCCAAAGTAATTTATTTAAAACAAAAATCAGTGTTCCTGCCTTGAGTGGCTGCTCATCACCCATAGGTTAAAATCTAATTTCCTGGGACGCCTGGGTGGCTCAGTTGGTTAAGCGGCTACCTTCGGCTCAGGTCATGATCCCAGCGTCCTGGGATCGAGTCCCACATCGGGCTTCTTGCTCGGCAGGGAGCCTGCTTCTCTCTCTGCCTCTGCCTGCCACTCTGTCTGCCTGTGCTCACTCTCTCTCTCTCTCTCTGACAAATAAATAAATAAAATCTTTAAAAAAAAAATCTAATTTCCTTAACATTGCCTACAAGGCCCTCCATGGTCTGTATCCTGTGTACTCCCATTAGCGTCATGGGAATTCCTTAGCCACTATGGCTCCCTGTATACCTTCCTTGTTATATTTTACCCTTCCATAAACCAAAAACCTGTTCAGTGTCCATACACACATGATGTCATTTGTTGCTTAACATGCCTTTCTTGCATGACAAACCTGCTTGGAATGTCCATTTATTAGACAAACTTATCCTTAGATTCAACTTAGGCATTGCTAGCTATAGAAAGTCTTCCCTGACATCCTCGATCGGGGCTACACGAAACTTCTTTGCTGACAACTTAACCTGTGTGTATTATGTCTTGCCAGTCTGGTCTGTAAACTTTAAGAGAAATAAGACGATGTCTTACCCATCAGTGTTTCTCCTGCACTTAGCGTAATGACTGGTTCTCAGAACGTTTGTTGAACAGAACTGAACTGAGAAGATAAGATAACCATCCTTATTCTCAGGGAATGCAGGTAGTTCTCTTTTTAAAGCAAGGGAATCTTGTTTCTCCAACTAACAATATAAGACAAGTTATGGTAATTGGCAGTTGTTCACTGCATAAGAAATGACCATATGTGGAATGTCTCTGCATTTTTATAAAACTGCTGTCCAACAATTATCCATTATGTTATTCAGTACTCTTTTTATATCCATTCATTTAAATATATTAAAATACAATCAGCCCAGTGGGGAACACAGACAGCTAAACAATTATAATGTAGCGTGATGAGAGCTATATTAGTGCAAAGCACATGTTGCTTTTGGAGTAAGCAGGAAGAGCTTCGGGAGGCAGGTTAATACGAGCTTCCTGTCAAGGGAGACTAGGAATCCCTGTTAGGTAGGTGAATGAAAAGATCATTCCAGGCAGAAAAGAAGCAGGCATAAAGTTAAGAAAGTAAGAGAATGTAATACTTGGGGACCTTTATCCAAGGACAGGTATAGTTGTGGGAGAGAATTAAGTGGCAGGAAAATCAAGTAGAAGATTGTCTACGTGAGATGAACCTTTTTTATTTCCTTTCATGAAATCTGGGTAATTTTGTGTTTCCCCCTTTATAGGGCTAAGAAGCTCAGAATTAATTTTTTGTCCATTGTAGCAGCTTCCTCGCATTCAGCTGTGTGTTACTATTCTTCCTTTCTCCTACTGGCCATCTGTGATCACATGGCTGCTTTCTTTTCCTTTTTTTTTTTTTTTTTTTTTTTTTTTTTTTTTTTTTTTTTTTTTTTTTTTTTTCATTATTGGAAGCCATCTCAGAGCAATTTCTGCAACCACTGTGAATTTTTAATCTTTTTTGGAGGGTCTGAGTTTTGAGAATTGAAATGGAGCTCAAGAAAGGTTAAAGCCTCTGGCTTTGGCTTGGGTCATGGTCTTGGGGTCCTGGGATTGAGCCCTGCGTTGGGCTCTCTGCTCAGTGGGGAGCCTGCTTCCTCCTCTTTCTCTGCCTGCCTCTCCACCTACTTGTGATCTCTGTCTGTCAAATAAATAAATAAAATCTAAAAAAAAAAAAAAAAGAATGGCTTTATGGAGGAGGTCAGATTTGTACTGCAATGATTAATGTCCATCTCAAAAGCAAGGAAAAGGCAGGGATTCCTCATTCTGTTCATTGAAATAAAGATGCCTCAGAAGGCTTTTGTGAGGGCAGAAAATCCTCAGACCAGTAGTAGCTTCTCCTCCAGGGTTTAAACCCACAGACTGATACCTGCACAAGAAGGCATCTGGGCATCAGGGTAGGTGGTCTCTACCTCTCCTGCCAGTGTCTACTGAAGAATGATCCCAAGGGAAGAAGCTGGAGTGTGTCAGGTCTCAGGTCCAGCCCAGCCCTCGTGGGAGACATCTCTAGGGAGCACCGCTAAGGCAGAGCTGGGCTCAGAGGACTATGTATTTTCTGAAGGATGCTTGCTGTCATTCCAGAATTTGGCTTTTAAAGGGGAACCTTATAGAGCCACATTATTTTCTTCTTTGCCTACAATCTGAGCAGCTGAATAATAGCTGGGTGGGCATAAAGGCCTCTGGTGGCTTTGGTTTTTCATAATTTTAAGGGTTTTATCCACTTGAGTTTTTTAGTTTTGTAGAGTATTGATATCGCTTATTTTTAGTGCCATCAGAGACCTACAGCTGAAAAAATATCTTATAGAAAAGGACGCCAGTTGATCCCCTCGCTCTTACTGGCTTTTTGGGGGGGTGGGGGTGCAAATGTGATTTTTGGCAGGTTTTACATTGAGTGTTAGGGAACTTGTCTCAGGAGCTACTGAAAAATGGAAGAAGGTCTCTGGCCCTCTTAACCTCTCCTTAAATAGAGTCACTCAGTTTTTGTTTGCTGGGTTCTTAATACCTTTCACATTTGACAAAAACAATCTGCTGCTAAGATGTGTTTGAAAACCACTGACTTTCTGTAGCACAGTTGGCTCCATGGGTCAAAGGTCAGATGTTTTTGCGTGCAAACAGCTGAACCACCAGAGAATCAGATGACACGCAGTTCCGTTTCCTTTCTCTGCAAATTAATAAAAAGTATGTATGTGTGTAAGCCATGCTTATTTACTCATGGGTGAGCCATATGCAAAAGCCTATGCATTCGAGTTTAAAGTTTAAATAACCAAAACCCCAGTAACCTCTGCATAATAAACTTCCCATGACAGTGATTTTGCATGAAAAATTCACCCTCAAAAAAATTTGTCCTTCTAAAGGAAAGCTCCCAGGCCCAGTTATTTCTTTTTTCTAAACATAATTAGTTTTGATTCTGTATCCTGTGTGTGGTTGAAGTGTCCATCTACTACTCGCATGGCTCCTACAGTTTAGGAGAGACCCCAAAGGTTCTGCCTCACCTTTTATTGTTCTGTTGACAAAGAGGTAAAGGTAGTCATCTTGATGGTTTTGCTTGAGGGGCCAAATGTTTGGTCTCCTGCTTTCAGCTGAGCTGAAGATATACAGAACACTGTGAAATTTCTTAATCTGTCAATGCCTTTTCTGTGCAGGGGGCCCCAGGGCCTGGGGTTTCATAGAGAAATCAAAAGGAGCTAATCCTTCCCAGAAGAGCCCTTGTTTTAATGGGAAAGTGTCTGCCTGAAATGTCTCCGTTCCACATGGATAAAAGAGAAATCGGCTTTCCTCTGTTGGGGCAGGGGGATAGAGATAAGTTGGTTTCTGTGTTCTGAGCCAAGAAGGTTGGAAATCCTGCCTTTTCTCCTTATGGAGTAGCTTTTCTAGTGATTATCCTGGAGAGTAGGTGGTTCAACAGTGGTAACAATGCAGTCCCTTCAGGGATAGGATTCATACCCTGGCTATTAGGGAGTGTGATGAAGAAATACGATAGAGCCCCAATAAACCATCTTAAGAGAATTGTGTGTCCTCACTGAGCTACATGGATCCTGGCCTCATCCCTTCCTCAGGGCACAGGAAGTAGCCCTCGGTGAAATAAAGATTCATCACTCATTGAACAGAGTTTCATTATGAGTGCAGTTGTACTAAATGAAACAGGTCTGGTACAGATATCTAAAACATAAGAGAAAAAAAAAAGATCTATAATTAAGATACAAACAAAATACTCGGGAGGCATGAAGAAAGCAGAAAATTCAAAGAGAAGGCCATCCTCATTCTGCCCAATCCTTCCCAATATCCACATCTAGACCAGTATCAGTGTGTAGATCCACACTTTCAGCTCCTGATAATGTTGTGTAGATGTAGTCCAAAGAGGTGTCCCCTCTGTAGCAGGAATCCTGTGGGCAGAGCAATGGCATGCAGAAGCAGGGTCCTGGGATGATTCTAGTACTAACAGTGGAGCCAGTCAGTGATTCAGATACAAGTTGCTATTGTTCAGGGTTGAAAGGTGTTCTAGAAGTATTAGCAATTAATAAGTACTAGTGGCTAGTTAACAGATATTTCTTGAGGTCCTAGAAGTATGCTAGGTACAATGGAGCATGGCAGGCTGGAAGGCGTTGTCCCTGTTCTCAGGCAGTTTATGACTCAAGTAGCTGGTGGTCTGATGTGGGGCAGAGGACCCTGAACTTAGGCACTTGGGGTGATAGGGTTCTGCCACCTACCAGCCAGGGAACGCGGGGCAGTTCACTTGGACTTTGAGAATGCTAATTTCCTCATCTCTGTAGAATGGAAGGATGCCCCTTGCCCTGCCTAAATTGAAAGGTTTTTATGAGGATCAAGGGAGATGATAATGGCTTTGAAATGCTCGGAAAGCTACAGAGCCCTATCAAATGCAAGAATCAAGAGATTAATCCACTTGCAAAAGTGAGCCTCCCTACTTCTGTGTATGCACATTCTCTTTGAAGAGTTTTTATAAGCCAGTTATGGAAAAGATTTTAAAATCTTTTCCCCAGATTCATTTTGTAATCATTCATGGGTTCAGCCCATGTATCGACATATGTGCGTGATAAAGTCTTCCCACATGCCTCTCATAGTGCTAGTTATCAAAGAAACCAACTTCTCGTGATAGATTTGTAACTGTAGATATGCTGGGGTTTAATTCTCTTTCAAGACTCTTGAGTGCCTTCTTGTAGATGTTGGTCCCCAGCTCCCCTGGGTGTTGATAGTTTAAATTCGTGGTTTAGGCACCAGTGTGGGAGTTAGCAAAGTCGCTATGGCATGTCTACTGTATCCCTAATAGTTATCTTTCTGACAGGAAAAAAAGCCCTGAGGCAGAAATTAATAGAGTGTAATTATTCAAAGAAAAACTATTTGGCAATATTTTAAATGATGTTAATTTGGCTTTAATGGGAGAGATTTGAATGTTAAATAAATAGCAATTTCATCATTAGGGACACATTTACAACACAGGAGTTTAAAGGAAAATGAAAGAGTTGCAGAGACCGTCTTCAAAAGAAATTCAATAAAGACATCTTCAGGTGAATATTCTTGAAGCGCTTTCAGAATCTTAAGTGAGGTGTTTTCAACAGCCAGCATTAATGGAAGTTCTTTAAATAGCATGTTGCTGGGATGTGTCTCCTATACAGGCAATGATTTTAGGGCCTTGATGTAAAAGTTGCTGCTAGTATTTGACATAGTTCCACGAACAACCACAAATTAGTGGAAGTCATGATGTTTAGTTGATCGTGGCATTGAAGAGTTCCCATCTCACGTCCTTTGGGCTCATGTTTGCTCAGCAGCTAGCTGTGCGCAGAGGATTACCTAGTATCACCGTGCCTCTACTGCGCTGTGAACCTCTTGCTTTTCGTTCTGATTTCTGATTTGGGCTGATTTCTCCCAAACGGGAAGCTTGTGAGAGACCCTTTCGCCTTGGTGGTGGAGATAAACAAACCTTGAAGTACCAAGGTGTCAGGATCCTCTGGGCTAATTAGACAGATAGGAATTGGGAGCCAGTGGGTAAGTACTTCCCTCTTCCTATGCCTGGAGGGCAATAAGGTTTTCATAGAGTCTCCTGCCTCCCGAAGCCCTATTACTGATAGTAATTACCAGTTCAGTAACTCTCCTTGGGATGGTTTTTCCTCCCTCATTTCCTACTTTCTAGTTCTACCTCTTTTATTCCCTGTTTTATTGAGAAATTGATCATTTCTCAAACGCAAAGAAACAAAACAGCCCCCCACCGAAAACAGCAAAACAAAACAGAACTACCTGCATAAAAGCCCTTGTCGCAGTCTCTACATTTACAGGCAGAGGGAACCCAACTCAAGGAAACTAAGAAACTCTCAAATTTATTGAGCCCCTATTATGTATACAGTATTGTAAATAAATTGAACTATCCAAGAAAAGTAGAATCATCTGTATGCCCATATAAAATTTCTCAATCCACAGTATTGTAAATAAGTTGAACTATCCAAGAAAAGTAGAAAGAATCATCTGTATGCCCATATAAAATTTCTCAATCCAAACCCTCAATCCCATCCCTTCTAACTTCTCAGGGACCTGGCTTTACCTATTAGCCTTCTTCCGCTATGTCTTTAGCATATTCATTCCTATTTCAGACTTCCCATCAGTATTGAAATATTTTAAAGTATCTACTCAGCTTAAATCAAAAAAAGAAAACAAAACGTTCTTTGAACCCCATGTTCCTCTCTATAAATGTCCCGTCTTTTGTTCACAACCAGATTTCTTAAGAGGATCTATGTTCTTTTTTATTTATTTATTTGACACAGAGAGAGACATCACAAGTAGGTAGAGCAGCAGGCAGAGATAGAGGGGGAAGCAGGCTCCCCACCGGACAGAGGACCCTGAGATCCTGATCTGAGCTGAAGGCAGAGGTTTAACCCACTGATCCACCCAGGCACCCCAAACTATCTATATTCTTTATCCCACTTTCTCATTTTCTTCTCTTTAATCCACTTGAGACTGACTTCTGCCTTATCTACTTCATTGAAATTACTTATGCCAGTTCATCAAAGATGTTTTTGACTTCCATCCAGGCAACACCTCTCCATCACTCACTTAGTTGACCCTTCCGCAGCCCCAGGGTCTCTTGCCTGCAGCGCATCCCTGAGCATACTCTGCTTTGCTCCTTTCCTAGTGTGTGCTTCAGCAACTCCCCCTACCTCTCCGGCATCTTCTTCCTCTCCTACACTGGGGGCTCTTGCTCTGCCCACCCTTTAAATATGGGCTGTTCTCAGAGCTTTTAGTAGGTTCCCTTTCTCTGCTCACTTCCCAGGCTCTCTCTGAGCAATCCCATCTCATTGATTCTCCTGGCCTCAGTTCCCATTCAGATGCTGATGATTTCCCTGTGCCTCCTGTGGAGACAGAGCGGCTCCGGGAGCCGCTGTTTATTTACAGAATGCCCATCAATCCTGGAGGCTTGGTGATCTCTTCACTCCATTCAGGGCTTTGCTGTTCCTGCCCCTAATGAATGATGAAGATTTGTTTTTCCCCAGGAGATCGGCAGAAGCTCCATGAAAGTTACAATACTTGTTACTTGTGAGGCCAACATAGTAAGGAATCTCTTCCCTTAATCTCTGAGAGTTGTTCTGTCATCTGCCCCATTATGATAGCACAAGTATTTGCTTTTCTAGTAGTACATGAATGGGATATGTCTGGCCCCGGGGTGTCAAATTGTTTTTGTTTTGTGTATCACCTTTGGGTAATTAGTAATAGCTGCATAGAAGGCTGTGTTGTTGTGGTTCAGTAGGAAAGACTGCTGCTGTTAATTAGTGGTGTCTCCATGGGCTTGAGAAGGAAGAGTAGTGGCATGGATGCTGGGTGTAGTATATTTTATAGGAAGGGTGGCACTCATTGTGTTTAATTATCCAGGAGCCTCATGATTAGACGCAGCCTGTGCATTCTGGTCTGGAAATTAGATATGTTGGCGGGGGGGGGGGGGCACGGGTGTTTCTGTAATTCAGCGCAAAGGAGGGAGATCAGCCACTCTCAGTCTCTTCCATATTGGAAAATCTGCAATTTCCTGTTTTCAAAGTAGCGATGCATCAGAATGCTCTTTCCAGGTAACCCCATCACCAGTTTTTAACCCACCCATCAGCAAACTGAAAGAATGGTTGTCGTGATTGGTTTGTGGTGTCTCATATTTATTTCCTGCTAAATGTATGACTGCTAAGCTTGCATTTTATTTTCTTTAATTCTACTTTAATCCTCACAGGATCTCAGTAAGATGGACATTATTCTCTTTAGTGTTCCATGGAGAATTTCAGAGAGGTTCAGAGAATCCCCATTTGTCCTGGAGCTCAGTGATGGCAGGGTTGGGATATAACATCAGAGCTGCCTGGGTTTATAAGGAATGGCAAAAGAGGACAGTGATCTATTTCTCATTTTGTTTTCCCAATCTGAAGAATATTCACATTAACCCTACATAGCCGGTTTTTCCCAGAAACTTTTCCAGATGCTGTAAAAGTGGAAGAGAGGTAGCTGTTGCTTCTATCGCGGTGGACACCAGGGGCAAGGAAGCCTTCCTCCCTCCTTGTTCTGTGGACTGTTTGTCAGGATGTTTCGTTTTGTTTCAGATCAGAAACTTTCTGCACCATTAACCCAAGAAAGGCTTAATGGGATTCAGTACAATGTAATCACACCCATACCTCTGAGAGTTGTCCCTCAGATGCACTTAGAGGATTATTCGAAGATTCATCACTGGGGGGGGGGGGGGGCTGGGTGAGTGGCAGCATAGTTAATCATCCTTACCATCCCTAGCTTCACTTTCTTCAGTTTTCCCCACTTACCTTATACCTCTTGCCATGAGTTATCCAGTTTCTGTCATGTGCTTCTGGGCACAGCTTCTCTTGAGTCCCATTCCTGGGTGCAGAAGAGTTACTGAATCATGACCCAGCTGGGTGTCCCCATTGTCCTTTCCTTCCAGGTCCCAGTAAGTTCCCTCCACACCCTCTCTTCCCCTCCCAGGAGGATGCCTTTCCTAGGGCCTTCCCCTATTAAAGATAATTGTATTGTAAAAACGACATTGCTGATAATAAAGGCAGTTGGGCTATGGAATGAGAAGAAGACTATTAAGTCCACTTCTCTCCCCATTACCATTCTAACTAGGATACAGATCTATTTATTTCAGAGTTTCAGCTTTTAAAAATTTTAATCGCTCTGCCTTTACCTCTGTAGCTAGCTAATGGGGTAAACAAATGCTTTGAATTTCACAAGGAACTTTTAAGAATCTGATTCTGAAAGCCATCATGATCAGTTAAGAACTAAGGTCTTTTTAGAGTTTAATAGTGGCAGAGCCAGTGGCTGATCAATCTGCTTAATTTGACTGAGCACCTACTGAGTGCTCTGGGCTGTGATAGGTTCTGAGAAGAATTAATAGTTGGTTCATTCATCCATTCAGCAAACACTTAATGTGTCCCTGTTATTCTAAATGAAGGGCATATAATGGTGTCTTCGTTTTGTTTCAGACTAGGTGAGGGGGTGGGACTCTACGTCCTGACACTTTCCCTAAGCAATGTTCAGAAGCTCTTGAAAAAGTGCTGGGCTTTTTCTCAGGCTAAGGGAGACCCATGAGGCTTGATAAGATCAAAGATGCTTTCCTAGAGAAGGCAAGGCTCAAGCTAGGTCTCCAAGTGGAGAATTGACTTGAGGAGTCTAAATTTAGGACCATCTAGTGCTCTAAGGAAGAGACCATTCCGTGGTAGAAGACAGTGAGCCACAGGTTGGGTGGGCTTGGCAGGTCAGTGGAGGAGAGGGGGTGGGCAGTTTAGCATTCCTGGGTTTAAGTCTGGTCTCACCATTAACTCACTCAGTGACCCTGGGTCCTCACCTTTACAAAACAGATACAGGTGGCATGGATCCAGTTTAAGGAGCATGAGGGACTGGATGAGTTCTCCCACCCACTCAGTCTCTCTTTAATGACGTTCTAGAATATAGGTGAGGTTCGGTGGGGTGAGGTCTGGAGCCAAAGACCAAGAAAGAATTCTCGAGACATCTTTGGTGCAAAATGGTGGTTTAATAAAGCACGGGGACAGGACCTGTGGGCAGGAAGAGCTGCTGCCCTGGGGATGTGAGGAGTGGTCTATTATATACTTGCAAGTTGGGAGGGGGTTAGGGATGGCGGAAGTCTCTATGGAATTTTGGAAGCAAGGTTTCTAGGACCTTGAGGGGCTAGCTATTGTTTGGGAAAAAGGCTATTCATACCGGTAATAAAACCTTTTCCTGAGACCCTTTAGATGTTTATCAGTGGGTCCTATGCTTGGGAATGATTGTCAACACTATCTTGGAGGTTTAGAGATAAAGTTTCCAAAGGAATTGTTAAAGTAGACTTATAGGATCCTGGTTGGAGGTAGGGGTCAGTCAGGCTAGGATTGCCCTTTGCCCTTAGCAAAGCCTTAAGGTGGGGATAGTTGAGTCCCTAGAGGAGAGTCACTCTGCCTGTTTCAAGGGCTTGTCAGTAGGTAAGGAAATTTAATAATTTTTCTGGACACCTCCAAGGTATCACTGTAGGATTCCAGAACTCCATGGAGTCTAGTTTGGAAGGCAGTGGGGTATATGACTCCAGAGTTCCCTTCTAATGCTACCATTCCACAAGTCTGCTCACTCTCCAGGATGCTCCATTTAGTTAAACATGGATGGGCAGGGGACTGTTATTCAGTAGTATTTCCCAACTTATTTCTCCAGTGTCAGAAGCAAAACAAAAGGTATTTAGGTTGTAGCTAATCCCTTAAAACAGTTGCTGAACCATTCTTTCCTCCCTTTCCTTTCGCATACATCTGCTGAGGGCACAAGATGGATAGTACAATAGATCAAGAACTAAAAAGCACAAAAGTAAAGGTTTCTACCCTGGGGGGCTTGTAGTCTAGTGAGAGAGAAGGATCATATATATGCAGAGCAATGAAGAAGAAAAATAATTACATGCTGTGATCCAGCAATGAAGAAATAAACATAATTGCAAGAGCTGATCAGAGCAAAGAAGGGACTTCATCAATTCATTTATTCTGTCATTTATACTTATCAGTCCCTTGACAAGTATTTCCGGAGCTACTGCTATCCACAAAGCATGGGACCCCACTTCGGAGATTTGATAGTGAAGGAGATAAACTCCGGCCCTCTTCTCATGGGAGTTTATGATTTACATGGATTCTCATTTCTGATAGTTATTAAGAGGCAACAATAAAATAAGACTGTAAATTAGAAAACTCTGTGCATGTATCCCTGTGTGTTTGTGTGCACACACACGTGTGTATGTGCATGTAAAATACCTCCAGATTCTGCTTGTGAGATGGGGATATATGAAATGATTTCATGACAGGTGGATCCACGCGCACTTTTCCCTCCCCCTTTCTAAACTGCGGTCGGAAGGTCTGAACAGAAATCAATCCCAGCAATTTATTTTTAACTTCTTTCTCCTTAGCCGGGATTGATTATTGTCTTTGTGATCAATGGCACAGAGAAAAGCTCCATGGCCCAAGCAGCTGTTCAAGCACTTGGTCTGGTCGGCCCCACATCTATCGAACAGAACATTAGAAGCCGATTATGGAAGTAATAGAATGAAGATGTTTGAAGGATGGGCCTGATTACCCCTGCCTTCCTGGGAGGAGTGCCTACAGGCAGGGGGCTGCCTGTGTTCCAGCCCAGGAGAGCTGCAGGGCTGGGAGACAGCAGGATACTGCTATCCCCCGTGGGCAGAAGCCAGTAGGAGGAAGCCAGGAAGGGCAGGGAAGCACTGAGGATTCACTCCCCCTTTGCCAGCCTGACTCCCTCCCCCCTTTCCTTTTTCGCTCTCTCTTTTTCTTCCTCCAACTATTTCATCTTTACTATACCAACTGCTGTTAGGTTTCGGTCTGCAAGTGAGTCATCTGTTGCAAAATAGAAAAAAAGAGAGAGAGAAAGAAAGAAAACTGCTTGGCTCTTTCCCTCTCTCTGCTTTAAGATTTTTAAAAGTTGTCTGATTCTTTCATCTCCATTCTCTCTGTCCTTGTTTTCTCTAATCCAGTGTGTATGTGACAGGACCATGAATTTAGCCACTTCCCCTCTCCCCCTGGCCTTGTAATCTCTGGAGGCCAGGCAAGATTGCTTCCACCTTGTCCCCTGAGAAATGTCCTCCGGAGGGGTGCACACCTCATTATAATGCACAGTGGTGATGGCAGCAAAGGCAGTTAGAGTGGAGAGCCTTCCATACCCAAGGCCTTCTGTCCCAGGCTCCGGAATAAACACCTGAGGTTTTGTTGCCTGCCCCAGGCGGTGATTGCTTCCAGATTGCAGTAGGGAGAAATGATCAAAGTCCTCTTAATATGATCAAAGTCCTCTTAATATGATTTATTATTTTGTTCTGCTATGTAATTGCTTCTTAGGTATTCCCATGTATGTGTGGGAAGGGAGGCATGGAAGTGGTGACTTCCTTCCTCTGAAATGTCTGATAGGAGTCCTTGTGAAGCTGATCGAACAGAACCCTTCCATGTATAAAACACTATAATCCTCATCATTTTCTTGGTTAGGATGTGTTCTCTGCCTTCCTCTGTGATATTTACCTCTTGGCTAATTTTCTGTCCTTTCTTTTTTTTTTAAAGATTTTATTTATTTATTTGACAGAGATCACAAGGAGGCAGAGAGGCAGGCAGAGAGAGAGAGAGAGAGAGGAGGAAGCAGACTCCCTGCTGAGCAGAGAGCCTGATGCGGGACTCGATCCCAGGACCCTGGGACCATGACCTGAGCCGAAGGCAGAGGCTTTAACCCACTGAGCCATCCAGGTGCCTCTTGGCTAATTTTCTTATTGAATAATCTGTAGTTCTTGCGGAGTCAATGTCATATAATAGTACTAGGTAACACTTGCTGAATGGCTGGTGTGAGCGAGGCATAGTACTAAGGCATTTTGTTGTCATGACATCCTAGGAGGGAAGTCCTACTCTTACCTTCGCCTCACAGAAGAGGCACAGAGAAGTGAAGTCCTTTTCCTAAGGTCACACAGCCAGTGAAGAGTGGAGCAGAGATTTTGACCAAGGCTGTCTGATACCAGTACACTTCTTCTGCTTTTTAAATGAGAATCCCAACCTAAATATTCTTATACTTTGATCCAATTGGGTCAAAGCATTGGTAAGAGGCAGTAAGTAGGAGCAGAAACCTTTCATGCGAAGTAGCGGCACAAAACATGTTTGTGGAGTCATTGAATGACTACAGAAGAAACTGGCAGCAGAGAATCTTAGGATATGAGTTGAAGAAGACTCTCATGCGAGGAAACCAAGACCTGGGATGTGAAGGGATAAGGAGCACAGGGGCATGAGATTCTTGAGTCCCTACTTTGTGTCTGGTGCATGTTGGACCAATATGTTGTGAGTGTGCCCACTCATGGTATGATGAAATTGAGATCTGGAAGCAATTAAGTGCTTTTCCCAAAGACCCATAGTAGCCGGTAGGGAAGGGTGAGGGAGGTACAGAATCCATGTCTAGGCTTCTGATGCAAGGCTCTTTGTGAATTTTCACAACAAAGAACTAAATAAATAACCAAAAAGGTCCAGAAAGATAAATTTCTGGTAATCCAGCTGTAACTCTTGGGCATTTTCTTGAAGCAGATCTACGTTCTTGATGTGAACCTCTGCAAAGAGGAAAAATAATTAAATAAAATCGTAATAAGGTTATTGAGCAGAGTGGTGTAAACTTTTTATTGGAAATGTCAAGCAAGAACGAAGCCTAGTGTTTATGTCAGATACTACACAGCAAAAACACTTAATAAAACCTACACACACCCGCTGTTTCTTGGCATACTTTTTTGAAGCAGCACTTCGGGAACCAACAACCAGTGACCCACCCTCTCGGATCTCACTTCCTGCAGTCTCTTCAGATGTGCTGCGATCTTTCTCTTCCTTCAAGATCCATCCCCACCATATCCCCACCTTTTCTCTCCATCCCACCCTTGGTTATGTAGAACACTTTAGTAGTATCCTGGTTACTCCATTGTTCCATCTTCAAATCCATCATCCCACTCAGCAAACAGAAAGTCCTTTAGTGTTGAGAACCCATTCATCTCCAAAGGTAGTGGGACTGTCAATAACACTACATCCATATATATAATATGTATTACACATCTATACATGTATATTACGCATACATGCACATGTGTATGTATATGCTCTAAATCACAGGGTATGTGCGTGCATGTGTGTTGTGTGTGCACTGATTTTATGGTGATTCTAGAAGGAGCATGAAAATAACTAGAGTCAAGTACTGTGGCTCTGAGGAACCCCTGGGTGGTTCTTCTCCAGCACCCAGACTTTACCCGGCTCAGGGTACCAGAGCACTATCGCCGGTGTTACGTTGTCATGTGTATATCTTATATGTTAGGCTTGCTTTTACAAAGAAATGGTAAGCTCCATGAGGTTGCAGTCCTGTGACTCCCATGGTACCTGATATAGCCCAGGCACAAGAGTGCTGGATAAGTTTTTGCTCACTGAATGATGTATGCAACATATAGTAGAATTGGGGCCAGTACCCAACATGAGATGTCTAAACATGAGCAGTGTTCAAGGAATGATAGGGATTTGGCCAGACCCTTAATATATGGATTCAACAGTAGATGAAGAAGAACCTCTTGAAATCTGTTTCTCCATTCCCCACAGGAAAGCACACTCTCTTATCGCCATGTTATGTCGCCAAATAATCAAAGGAGTATTTGATGTAAA
Source organism: Taxidea taxus jeffersonii (assembly GCA_003697995.1). Lineage (NCBI taxonomy): Eukaryota > Metazoa > Chordata > Mammalia > Carnivora > Mustelidae > Taxidea > Taxidea taxus. Next base: position 18,422 of record ML109911.1, on the reverse strand, counting down.
ATCACGACCCACTTGTGAAACCCATGCAATTATCACCACTTTGTCTTTTTCTGATCTTGACTCAGCAGAGACAGACTGAAGCAGCCTGGCAACCTGAAAAGAGCCTGGAGATTCAAGGCAGACATTCTGTGGTTGGCTTTGAGCCTCACCTTTTAGTAGCAAGGTGACCTAAAGTCAGGCCCCTTCATTCTAAAATGGGGATGTAATTAGACCTCCCTCACAGGGTTGTGCCCTGACCAAATGAGATTCAGTCCAATAATAAAAACTAATGGCAGGGAATAGAGTCCTCTAGAAATATTAGTTGTTATGATATGGGTGCCAGTTACTAAGAGAGGGCAAAATGGGAATATAGCACATTATCTGCCATAGAAAATAGTACAACAAGAGAACTGAAAGGTACCAGTTTCCCAAAATTTAGAATAGCAGCTGGTAAGGGCAGTGAGAAGGCAACAAACAAAGAGCTCAAAAAATCAGAGGAAGAAACGATGAATTCCCACTAGGAAATTGGGGTAGGGAGGCTTCCTTAGGGAGGTAGTTTGTGAAGTCCCTACAATTTCAGTGATGCTGGGGGCTTCTCGTGATCTGGGTCATGGTAAATCCCTCAAGGTAATTGGTCCTAAATTAACCATTCTTTAGAAGGGCTCTGCAGGAGACACTTCAGGCTTGTTTGGGGTTGTAGTGTTAGTGGGTGTTGTCAGGATTTTGAGAGCCAAGTTCAAATCCAGGCTCGGCCACTTTGGAGCAGCGTTATCCTATGTAGTCAGTGAACTCACCAATAAAGTGGGACTACAGAGGATCTCCTCTGTGTGGTCATCGTGCATGAGAGCAGAGAGCGCAGACAGAGTGTGAGTGCAGAGCTTGACTCACCAGTGGTGCTTCCGCCAATGGAGGACAGGAAAGGCAGGGCACGAGGAGTACAACGGGGAGGCTCCAAGTAGCAGTTGGCATTTCACAAATACTCAAGGCTCTCTTGGGGAAGTGGTAGTGTTTCCTGAGAAACAGCTTGACAGATGGTTTAAATCTGTCCACTGCTGTCCCAAAATTCACTCATGAGGCATGCGAGTCCCATGTTGGTGAAGTTTTGCTGTCGTATCTAGCAGCCCACACATATTTCCCAGGCCGCCTGGAAATCCCAGGTACCAAAGAAGCATCCCTGTTTCTCTAGAAAATTAATGACTTTGTTTGCCTTGCCTTTTTAGGATATGGAAAATATCTTGAACATATTGGTAAAATTAATCACTCTCTAAGTGGCAGTATAGGCCCACCATTCATCTTAGGTGGCTGAATACACTTCTCTTTATCTCAGCCCATCCATTTCTGCTTCCCTTGTGACATCCTTATGGCCCACCAGTCTGGATAGCTATAGCCCCACTGGAAAATTTCAATTCCCCCCTCCAAGCCCAACAATCAACAGAGTGGACCCGTCTGGATCATCGGCTTGATTTTTGTCTTAGTCTCTTCATACTGCTATAGCAGGTACAGCACACAACAGGATCTTCTGTACGGGTAACAGAATCTTTCCCACAGTTCTGGATGCTGGGAAGTCCAAGATCAAGGTGCCGGCAGATTTGGTGGCTGAAGAGAACCCATTTCCAGGTTCATAGACATGTGGCAGAAGGGGCAAGGGAACTCCATGGAGCCTCTTTAATAAAGGCACTAATCCCATCCCTGAGGACCCCGCCCTCCTGACCTAATCACCTCCCAAAGGCTCCACCTCCAAATACCATCACACTGGGGATTAGGTTTCAACATAGGATTTATGGGGAACACAAACGTTCCATCTACAGCAATTTTCCAGTGAAAAACTTCTAACATCTTAGGGTTTTTAGGTACATACCACAGGTCAATTATAACCTTCTGATCAGTACATTGTAGAACACTTTACAGTTCCATGAAAGCATTTTATTATCTCATTTACTGCTCTGTAAGAGAAGGGTAATTATTTGCTCCCTTTTTATAGAACAATAGCCCTAAGAGATTAGCTACCATGCCAGTTGCCTCTCTGATAACCAGTGAACCTGAAACTAGAAGCATGGAGGTTGTGCACACGAGGACCTCACGCCCTTCTTCCTTCCTCTTTCCCACTATTTTATATTTATTTTCTGAAATTCTGGAATACTAGAGAAAAGACAGAAACTGGTGTCTGGCTTGGGAAGATTTCAGTCACTGAGCTGACTTCATAACGTCAACCTATAGGGAGGCTATGGGAGGTCTCAAGTCAAAGAGAAAACTTACTTAGGTGGAAGAAGGCTATAGAAGCTAGACTCCTTCTGCTCTGGCCTCCTCGGCCCCATCTTTCCCAAAGCCACATGAAGCTTGCAGTGCACCCAGACCAGGGCCATTTCTGAGAGGGGGATCAAGGGGATGTTTTGCTGGCGAGTTTTTAACATGCCACTATAGGGTTTCCATGGGCAGTGCTTTCTCTTTTTTTTTTTAAAGGCAGCTCTGGTATCCTGATCTGGAACACTCAAAGTAGACTGTTTAGGTTTTGGATTTTTAGCTATTATGTTAATTATATTAAATATAATTATAGATAGATTGATAGATATTCAAGGTGCTCCCACCTTTTGTGCTCTGAGATGACAATTCAGGTCCTTATCTGTTCTTTTTTATTTCTCCACTCACCTTTGCCTTTTTATCTGTCTCTCCCACCCTTCCAAAAAAAAAAAAAAAAAAAAGTTAGGAGAGGGAAGGCAAAGGACTTCCATTTTGTACATTCCAAGAACTTCTTCCCTTCCCTCTAAGTCACGAAAGCCAGAATACAAAAAGTCTTGCAGCCATTAATCGTTCAATCTCTGGCACAAAACACATGGGCTTCATTGTGTCCATAGGTGTCATCTCCATGAGATCATTCTGCCCAGAGGACCCAGAAAGAATTTCAATTCTCTCTCCCTGGTCTCTTCTGACCAGGTAGCCCATGTGGCTACACCAGCCCTTCCTAAAGCCTCCAGTTGGCATATATAAACCGCCACCGTGGTCAACTCCCAGTCAGCCCCCAATCACAGGGGTGCAGGCAACTTCCCTCTAGCTCGGCAAGTGCATGTTCTATGCAGTGAGCATGTAGCATGTTCCAGCTTCAGGTCTAATGCTCTTTACGTACAGTACTGTGTTTACTCCTCATGACAGCATGTTGATGGGTAGAATTGATGTCTCCACTTCCCAGAAGAAGAATTGGGAAGATTAAAGTAATTACCTGTCCAAGATCACCAAACCAGCAAGTGGCAGAAGCAGGAGTGAAACACAGGTCTGGGATCCCAACCAATGTACTATAATGCTAAAAAATCAGAGGGAGAGCCCTCTTTGAAAAAATGTAATTGGAAAAGTACCAAGTCTGGACCTTGGTTGTATTTGAAAAAACAGACTCAGAGTCAGACGGACTGATTCCTCTCCTAGGGCTGTGGGTGGACCTGACACGAGTCTTTCCCCATGCTTTTCTGACTCACCACCTTTACTCTCCCTTCCTACCATTCCGAGTAGGCAGTGAAGGTTCCAAGAAGTCTTGGCAAGGGTTGGTGCAGGTGACAGTTCTTTGTCAGTATGTTTTGGCCAACCTCAGTACTCACCTTCCCTCCAGCACTGCCCCCCCGCCAGCACTACAAATTGAGAGAACAATATTGGCTTCAGTGTCGACCATCTTATTCCAAATCTGTTCTTCGTGAGGTTATTTTGGGGGTTGTTATGTTAGGGCCCCAGTAAAAGATTTTATTATGTTAGGGTCCCAGTAAAAGATTTTATGTGCAAATCTGTTCCAAAGAAGGTTCAGCCTCAGCAGAGTGTACGAATGGTAGGTAATAGACCCACTCTTTCTAGAAACAGGCAGATAAAACTGCATGTCACGTTACTATCACACAGCCTCCAGGACATAAAATGAGCAAATACCAGTTTGACAAACACTAAATTCAACATCAAAGAGTCTAGCAGAGGAGATGGCTTGCTGGTAAGATGTCATGTTGTTCCAGACCTCTAGTGTGGTGCCTTAGCGAAACATTTCTGGAAAACGAGCTTAAGCTGGCGGGGCAATGTAACCTCCTGTGGAGAAGCCCCCAGGACCATCCTAACACTTCGAGCAACTTCCTGATGAGACCAATGGCTGTTTATGGACTTTGTGGTCCAGCAGTCAAATCCTGCTCCTTTGTTCTTGAGAGAGAACTGTGATCCTTGAAGGAGTTCCGTAGGTGGAGAGGAAGAGAAAGGCCTAACAATGTCAAGATTTATTTTAAATAATCTGAATAGAATTAATGAGCAAAGAAATTGGAAAAGTTAATTGTGCATCCTAACAACTGTGCCGTTCCCTTTTGTTTCTTGAAGGAGGAGGGGATGCTGCAGGGGCTGTGTGGGAGTTGCTAATGGAGGCCTGTACAGGTGGCCACTTCCCTTGTGTAGGGAGATTATTCACATCATATTGGGCCCAGCAAGGTCCTCTAGCTGGAAAACCTTCTAAATGTCATTTCCTGCGTTTCTTGTGCCAGCCAGAATTCTTTCCACTCTGGTCCCTCTTATTCACAAATGCTAGTAGGAGCACTGTTCATTCCCATGCAACAATAGAGCATTGATTTCTGAGGGCTGAGGAATGGATATGATTCCTCACATAAAAGATCGGCCTTGTTCGTAGGCATCTTACCTGGCGAAACGGGAAGTTGAGTGACATGGGATCCATTCCCCTCCACAGAGGTCTGGAAACCTGACCTAGCCTGAGGGACCAGCATAAGCTTTGCAGTCAGACAAACTTGGGCTCAAATTCCAGCTTCACCATTTACTTGCAGTGTGTTTCTGAGTATGTCGTGTAACTTCCCTATGCCTCAGTTTCTCATCTGGACATAAAATAGAAGGCTAGTATGTGCAGAGGAACAGGGCTTGGTATATACTGAATACTCAGAATATGTTATATTATTAATATTTATGCCTTGTAGGGTACTGCTAATGTTACTAAAAGTAATAATAGTAATAGTAGTCATTACTAGTGTGGATATTAAATAATATTGTGAATGTAAAGCACTAAACATAGTGGACACCCAAAAATGTTAAGTTTTGCTTCTCTTTTGAGATTATCTATGCCCACCTACAAGCTCTAGAGATAGTATAAGTTTTCTTCTCTCTATGGCAGAAACAGACTCAACATGACTCCAGGCGCTTTGGTTCCTTTTTTGGGGGGGGGTGGGGATTTCTCTCTCTCCTCCAGGGCAAGCCATCTTCCAGAATCAAGGAGAAATTTAAAAAAATAAGTAAAAGATATGTCAGGTTAAACTTGGTTACGGTAAGAATGGGAGCATGTCAGAAGAGACAGATATGTTTAATGGTCAGTGCATTTGTCCAAACGAATCATTTTCACTGGCCAGGAGCCCAATTAAACCTGTAAAATGGAAATCCAGAAAATCAGATTAACGAGCCAGTCATTAGTGAGGAGAAAACCCAGCTAATTCAGTATTTAGCATGACGGATGGACCCAGAGCAAATAATTGGATGACATTCATCATATGTAAAATAAAAGGTGTCACTGAGAGGGAAAGTGGTAATAATCTCTGGGATTTACAATGCCAGTGGATTTGCTTGTGGGGAAGAGAAAAGTTCATCAAAATAGATTAATAGTCACTAAACTTTATCCTTTCCTTGTATGTTGCCAGAGAGTCACACAAATAACAATGGAGAGGTAGCAAAAGCATCAGCCTGGTATCCTCCCAACACTGTAAGGATTCGGCTTCCAAGTGGGGAGTGCTAGAAATAAGTTCCTGGGCCCATCTAGGGACTGGGTGGGAATGGAGAGTTCTTCTCTCCATCCATGGTTTAGTCCCTAAAGAATGGAGGAAATCAAACTCCAAGCATCTCTGGTTGAGTAGATTAATCCCCACAATTCATTATTGACAAGTTAGTCAATGAGTGTTGAGCCCCTGCTCCGTACCTGACATTTTGGGGTTGCACTTATTCCTCATTAAAGGCTTGGACACAGGGGAGAGTCACGGATGGGCTGTAACAGTGAAAAGCTGTGTGATGTCAAGCAAGTTAGTTGACCACTCTCAGCCTCAATTTCCTGACTGGTAGAGGTATTATGTATTATATCATGTATAATTAGAATCAAATGAAGTATGGCGTATAAACCGCTCATTGTCCCATTTTCTGTGTAATCGCCATCATTGCATAGTAGTTATTATAGATCTTGTTATTACCTCACGCCCTCTCTTCTATGATTTCATTTTTAAGATACACCATCAACGTCATAACAGATTTTCTGGAATATGAAGAAAGGTATATACACATGCTAATTACAGAGACTTTTATATGTTTTTAAAAAACATCTTGGAGGGACGCCTGGGTGGCTCAGTTGGATAAGCAGCTGCCTTCGGCTCAGGTCATGATTCCAGCATCCTGGGATCGAGTCCCACATCGGGCTCCTTGCTCGGCAGGGAGCCTGCTTCTCCCTCTGCCTCTGTCTGCCACTCTGTCTGCCTGCGCTCACTCTCTCTCTAACAAATAAATAAATAAAATCTTTAAAAAAAAAAATCTTGGAGTCAAGAAAATGTATTGTTGTTATAGTGAGATGAGTAAGGTGAATGGAGACCCTTCTTAGTCATAGGAGGAGAACAGGTCTAGAGCCAAACTTTGCTGGGTTCAAATTTATCTTAATGGGCAAGTCATTCAGTATCTTGTAGTCTCTAAGGGTTGTCATGAGGGTGAAACTGGATAATATATATAATGGCTACATGCAGTTCTGGAGCATGGTGGATGAACTCAATCAATGGCCATTGTGTCATTACTTTTATTATTATGTATTCACCAATCACTTGGCCACGAGGCCAGCACATCCCAGGAATAAGGGAGGTTGAAACCTTATAAGAAGACATGGAGGAAAGATTGAAGGAATATGTGTCCCACAAGAGTAAATGTTGAAAGGGCTGTAGGAATAGAGAGAACAGAGGTCAAGAGTTGAGAGAGAAATTGTAATGAATTGGTAGCATCCAAAATCCATCCATGAACCCATTGGCCTTACAGTGAGCTTAAACCATGAATTAGATGGTAGCAGATACAGAGAAGGATACAACCAGGAGCAAGCAGAACTATGGGAGCCAGCTTGGTATCACTGGGAGATACTCTCATTCTTAGGTACTGGAAGAACCTCTAGTCTCCTGGGGCTTCATCAGCCCCTTAGTAGTTTGGATCATCCCATTGTGTATCTGAAGTATAATCTCCATCTTGATTTCTCAAGCACAAAGTCTCTCAGTTGTGTGTGTAAGCTTGTGAGAGAGAAGGTCTGTGCTCTCTCAGGCATAGCTGGGCTGAGTTCCCAAATTGATGGGGTCCATCACCCTGTTGAGGAGACCACTCTGTTCTGCTTCGGCTCTTGGTGATTTGGAAACCCCAAGGGACAAAGTTTTGTTTGTGGTGCTGATCAGACGCTCAGTGGTGCTCTCACCTTATTCCCTTTGGAACCAACTAGGTCTTCTCAGTAGAAGTTTCTTTTAATTGCTATACTCTGGCCAGCATTCAGTGACAGGACTAGCCTTCTCTGATGCTGCTTTATTTCCCCAAGGCAAGCTTGGTGACATTCAGGGTGTCCTGTAGAGAGCTGTTTTTTAAGCCTATGATAAGTAACCAGAGCATATACTTTGGGATTTAAAAACTTTATCACTGGGTATGAGATCTCCTTTCGGGGTGATGAAAATTGTTTAGAATTGGGTAGAGATTGTGTAACACTACAAATGTGCTAAATGCCACTGAATTGTACATTTTCAGATAGTTAATTTTATGTAATAGGAATTTTGCCCCAATTAAAAAAAAACATTATCATCATTGTCAACACAAAATCAGGAGAATAGCTATATCTCAGAGGGAGGCCAGGGTCAGGATGGGTGTAGGGCATGGAGGCACAGAAGTGTATGTCAGTTGTCTTTAAAGTTCTAGTTCTGAGCTGCTCGGAGTGGGGTCCCTGAACCAGCAGTATCAGCATCATCTAGAAACTCATTAGAAAAGACAATTCTTGGACCTCACCCCAGATCGATCAACTCAAAGACTCTGAAGGTGGGGCCCAGACATGTGCATTTTAAGCAGCTTTCTAAGTGATTCTGATGCAGCTTAAGTTTAAAACTACTGTTCCAGTTCTTCGGTTGACAGGCGTGCCTGTGTTGGTTTTATAATTTATAATTAAAACACTAATTCAAAAAGATGATACGCATGCCAATGTTTATTGCAGCATTACTGACAATAGCCAAATTATGGAAGCAGCCCAAGTGTCCATCAGTAGATGAGTAGCTAAAGAAGATGAGATATAGATCTCTACAATGGAACATTACTCAGCCATAAAAATAATGAGATCTAACCATTTGCAACAACATGGATGGATCTAAGATATTATGTTCAGTGAAATAAGTCAGTCAGAGAAAAACAAATACCGTATGATTTCAGCCATATGTGGAATTTAAGAAACAAACACATAAACAAAGAAGAAAAGACAAACCATAAAACAGACTCTTAACTCTAAAGAACAAACAGATGGTTCCCAGAGGGGAGCTGAGTGGGGGGAATGGCGAAATAGGTGATGGGAATTAAGAGGATACTTATCTTGATGAGCACTGTGGAGTATATAGAATTGTTGGATCCCTATATTGTATACCTGAAACTAACATAACACTATATGTTAACTAAACTGGACTTAAGAAAGAGAGAAGGAAGGAGGAAGGGAGAGAGGGAGGGAGGAAGGAAGGAAGGAAGTTAAACAAACAAATACGATTAAGCAAGGACTAGTGATAACTGTGTATTTAGTACCAAAGGTTATATTTTAATCTGATTCTATGCAGTTGAAATTTATTTTAAAAAGAGCAAAACTTCTTAGCAACTCATTGATCTAAGCCAGTGCAGAATGATACAGATTCAGAACAGATGTCTTATCAAAAAACAAAAACCAGGGGCACCTCGGTGGCTTAGTCGGTTAAGTGTCTGCCTTCAGCCCAGGTTGTGATCCCAGGGTCCTAGGGACCAAACCAGTCTCTCCTCTTGATTCATAGCTTAAGTCTTTGCACCAAGTTATTTCTAAGGTTCTGCCTTCACTCGGACTCTAACATTTTCTCTGCCTGGCAGTCTCTGTGCTTCCAATCTGTGCAGAGATACAGGGAGCCATAGGATATGCCATCTCTGGGAGTGAGGAACAATGGGTGGCTTTCCGTAGAGATGTGGTACCTCACCTGCTCCCTGCAGCCACTGTGGATGGCCACCAGGTTTGGACTAGAGTGGGAGGACTGGCCTGTCACCAGCAAGTGTGTGGTGAGAACAAAGAGGGGGCCTCCAGTACTTGCCTCCTTGGTAGGGCAGCCGGGTTGCTATTGTCCTGCTACTTTCTCTGAACAGCCTTTGGTGTCTTTGCTGGTGAATATTAATGTCCCCCCAAGTTAGGACGATTGGGCTGAAGCACCATCTGCAGAGCTGTGCCATGTTGGCAGGGCTTTTCAACAAGCCCAGACCAGAGGACCATTTCCTAGAGTGGTTTCCAGGTTTCTATAAGAATTCATCCTTCCCAGGATTACAGAGCTTGACTCCCCCAGCCATCAGACAGCAGAGCTGGAACTCACACTCAGGATTTCTCACCTTCTGATCCAGAGATCTTCCTCTGACCTTTGATTCCTTTAAATCACTTGCACATAGAAAGGAACAAAAACTACCTTCTCAATGCATGGATTTGTAAATATGAAGGGAAAAAATGTGTTCAGAATAGAAACGAAATTAATTTCAAGTATCAAGAGCTTTTGAGCAAGAGTAGGTATTCAGATTCGGAAAAAAAATCATTTCACAATCATGTCATGATTGCAATGGAATAGAAAACTCTTTTAAGGCAAAATAAATTGATCATGGGTATATCTCACATGAGTAGTTTCTGTTTGCAGTTGAAACTATGTATTAGGTGTGTATGTGGGCAGAGCACAGTGACCAAATTCAGAGGTCCTGCTCTCACTGAAGGTGTCAACCATTGGGAAAGACTGTTGTCATTGCTTATATGTTGTCTAAGTGTTGTGACTTGGGAACACCTCAGTGCTGTGGGGCTGTGCGCTCAGTGCCAGCAAGGGATACTCTCTGAAAGGTTATCGCAAACCTACTGTGGCTGTTGATGGAGAAGCTAATACCTTCCAACTTGGCCATGATCCCTGGCACCATCTGACTTCTCTGTGTTTCCCTTATGATCCAGGTGACAACTGGTGGAAGAGCCAGCTACTACGTGTCTTATCGGAGAGAGGCCTTTGCCCAGATAAAGCTGCCCAAGTACTCCCTGCCCAAGGTATGTCCAAGCAGGGAGAAACTGCCATGTTGGACTGTAGGGAGGTTTGACCTCTGCCTGGGGGACAGCTGGCATTGAGCCTGACTTGCCTCTGTGGGGCTCTGGCCTCTGCTGATGGCCCTGAACCTGGGTTCTCCATTCTCCTCTCAGTGGGGCATGTAGGCAAGAGCTTTGATTCCCTGTCTCATACATCCTGTATAGTCTGGAGTCATTTCCCAGTGAAAGGGGAGCTAACACACAATCCCTTCTGGGAGTTCCTCCCTCATGCAATTGCCTTACTGCCAAATAGAGGGACAGGTTCAGAAGGACCCCGACAGGAGCCCAGATGCTATAGGTATGTATGCACAAAGGTGCCCAGGTGAGTCTTGTGGAGTTCATGCTTCTTTCTACATTTTAATGCAAAATGTAAATGCACTATGTTTCTGCTCCTTTCTACCATTATGAGTAATTAAAAAGGAATAATTTACTATAATGTCAATATCAAATGATGGCATTTTAACTCCTCTGTTGGAAAATCTTAAAACTTTTCCTGTGGACTCCATCCCTTGTGAACAATGCCTTCCTGGAGAAGGATCTTAGAACCTCAGTCTAAACATGGACAGGATAGAACTGAATCACCTAAGAAAGCTCCAAAAAAGGCAAGGTTCTGGTTGGACACATATCAAATGTAATGTTGTAAAGCGTTGGGTCTGTAAACTGGTGCTGGGAAACAGCATGAAAGGCTAAATGACTACAGAGGTGGGAGGGATTATGGGACAAGAGGGTGGGTAATTGTCACCCCTGGTTATTTCATTCATTCGTTATATATGCATGCATAAATCCATTCATTCGTTTGATCCTTCTTTTATTCAACCATTGAACTGTTCTTTCTCCCATTTCAGCTTTTACTCTGTGCCAGGCACTAAATTAAGCTCTATGGAAAGAATAGAAAAGAAGCCACAAATGGTCCCTGCCTTCATGGAGCTTATATTCTGGTAGAGAAGAGAGACACTGAACAAGCAATTGTAGTTGTAGGGAGTGTTTTAGGTATAGAAGTTCAAGGACCATTGTGACGTAATGGGTGGAGCTTACCTATATAGATACTGAGGTCAAGTTTCCTAAGAAGTTAGGTTTAAGATGATGAAAGAGGATTAAGGAGTTAACCCTGCAAACAAGGGTTGGGAAACCAATAGAAAAGGCACACACAGGCCCTATTTTAAGAGAGAGAATATGGTCCATCCAACAAACTAAACACCATCTCAAGAGACTGAGTTGCAGAGAGAGGAGTAGAGAGGCTGATGGGATGAGCAAGGACTGTATTAAGTAGCCCCAGGAGCCATGGGATCAACTCCTCATTTTCTCTACCCTCTCTGTGACTGGCTGGTATGGGACCATTCTATAACATCGTGGTTGCAGGATGTCCTCATCAGATGTTCTAAACCCAGACAGAAAAGCAGTATCTCTGCTTGGAGAAGAGGAGGAAGGAGAAGTTTGTAATCATGTTTTTTCTGAAGGAGAAAGACCTCTTGCAGTTAACTTGATGATTTCTACCTATTGGCTCAGAAGTACTTCGGGAACTTTCCAAACCATATCCCCAGTGTAAGGCCTTTTCTGTCTCTGCATTGTGTGTATATTTCATGTATTTTTAACCTTCTGAGATAAACAAACAGTTTGCTCCCCTGGGCAGTGTGGCTGCAGGTGGGGACAAATGAAGCCTGGGATTGATCACAACCCTGGAACACTCCATTAACGATCAGCAACCCCATGGCAATTTATCGTGGTGGAGTACCATCCATGTGGCCCCTTTTATAGAACTCCATCCAGAGCAGCTTCATTAATATGAGGGCTGCTGCGAAAATAGCTGGATGGTTATCGATCCCCTTTATTAGCCAGCACTGGCTCGGATTTTCCCCAGCCTAGGCCGAGGAGGTGAGGACAGAGGGGGCAGAAGTGTTTAAAAATGGAAATGGCTTTTAAGGAAGTTGTTGCTGTTCCAGGAGCTGCGTCTGCTGTTGGGCGTCTTGCTTACAAAAACAAGGAGAACCTCCCTGTCATCACTGCCCTCACACCTCTCCTCCCAGCCTGTCTGTTCAGAACACACTCCCCTGGGGTGCTCCGTGGCTTGGAGCATTTTGCAGAGAATGAAATGAACACCATTAATAATGAGTGGCGTTATTAGGAGTGGCAACCTTGTGCTGAGTCCTCCATAACCAGTCCCTGGGCATGGGGGTGGGGGGCTCATGGGGAAGGGGCATGGAAGCCACACACCAGCAGGGGGTGAGGACACAGATGACAGAGAGCCCTGGTATAGTCTGGCCGAAAGGCAATAGAGCTTCTGAGCAAGAAACCCTGAGCTTTCTTTCTAGCTCTGCCACTTGCTTATCCAGGAGCCCAGGTCTTTTTACCTGTGAAATGGGCATCATGATACCAATGAAATTTACTGAGCCCAGTGCTTCTGGAGAACAGCGAGATTTAAGAAATACCCAGCTCTTTTGTGTTCCTAGAAGTAGCTCACTGCAAAAAACCACTCGTCCCCATGCCCCTCGCTAAGATCCGGAAGCCCGCCTGTTTACCTTGGATGAGACCAAATTCTCATTCCTTATCTATAAATGGTTAACTGAACTCCTTGTCCCCACTGGGGGACAATCTGGACAAAATGCTGGTTAATTTAACTTGACCAGACTTAAGCTGGCTTTTTGCCTCCTCCCCACCCCAGCCTCTGAACTTGGAGCCACTCTTGGGCACTTAAGCAGGTGCTAGAACTCAGAACAACCACTGTTAACAATCCTTCTGAAAATCAGCTGACTGTAAGGAGGTTGGTTTCCTGTTCAATGGCCCCTCTCCACCACCTGCTCACCCTGCTCCCCACATCCAGTTCTCTCTAGCCTTGTTTTACTTGCTCTCCATAAAAATAATTCTTCCCTGCCATCACCCTGCAGATAATGATAGCCAAAGTGTTCTCCCTATTGCCATAGTCTTGCAAATAAAGGCTCTCCCTACCTAAGTCTGGGTTTGCTTTTAGTTGACGGTAGAATATGTTTTGTCCCATTTTGAATAATAAAAGGGAAGAGAGGGAAATATGCTTGAGAAAATTTATTATAATGATAATGACAGTGATATTAACCTTTTCTTTAATTTCCTTAGGACAATTTTCCTTAATTTTTACATTTCCCCAAATACTGATTTATCCTTCTTTGCTGTGTCACAGCCACACTTCTTAAAATGTTATCTGTAATTCTAATTTCTTTTGTTGCTTCCTATCTACTCTTCAACCCACTGTCAGCTGTATTCTGGTCTCCCACACCCCTCTCTCCACTATTCCACCAAAAATCCTCTAGCTGTTGCTACCAGGGAACACTTCCAAGCCAAATCCAATAAACATTTCTACAACTAACTTCCTTCCTTTCTCTTTCTTTCCTTCTTTCTTTCCTTTCTTCCTTCCTTCCTTCCTTCCTTCCTTCCTTCCTTCCTTCCTTCCTT
>RCUC01162004.1:0-102097 GCA_003697995.1 Taxidea taxus jeffersonii | reverse complement strand
GTCGATTCCTATTGATTTTGAGAGGTGTTCTCTGGGCCTCCTGGATTTTGATGCTTGTTCCCCTTGCTATATTAGGGAAATTCTCTACAGTAATCCTCTCCAGTATACCTTCTGCTCCTATTTCTCTTTCTTCTTCTTCTGGAATCCCAATTATTCTAATGTTGTTTCGTCTTATGGCATCACTTATCTCTCGAATTCTCCCCTCGTGGTCCAGTAGTTGTTTGTCTCTCTTTTGCTCAGCTTCTTTATTCTGTCATTTGGTCTTCTATATCACTAATTCTGTCTTCTGCCTCATTTATCCTAGCAGTAAGAGCCTCCATTTTTGATTGCACCTCATTAATAGCTTTTTTTATTTCAACTTGATTAGACTTTAGTTCTTTTATTTCTCCAGAAAGGGCTTTTATTTCTCCTGACAGGGTTTCTCTAATATCTTCCATGCCTTTTTCGAGCCCGGCTAGAACCTTGAGAATCGTCATCCTGAATTCCAGATCTGATATATTACCAATGTCTGTACTGATTAGGTCCCTAGCCTTCGGTCCTGCCTCCTGTTCTTTTTTTTGTGGTGAGTTTTTCCGCCTTGTCATTTTGTCCAGATAAGAACCCGCTGTTCTCCTTGTTAAGTGAACTTGGTCTTGGCTGGATTTCTTGTTGATCTTCTGGGGGAGGGGCCTGTTGTAGTGATTCTCAAGTGTCTTTGCCCCAGGCGGAGTTGCACCGCCCTTACCAGGGGCTGGACTAAGTAATCCTCTCAGGTTCGCTTTCGGGAGCTTTTGTTCCCTGAACGCTTTCCGTAGAGTACCGGAGGACGGGAATGAAAATGGCGGCCTCCCAATCTCTGTTTCAGAGGAGCCGAGAGCTAGGGGCCCCAGTCTTCAGTGCGCCTTCAGAGAAAAGCGTTTAATCACTCCCGTCTCCCCAGCCTCCGGCTGCGTTTGGGGAAAATCGTGCATTATTAGTCCTGTCTCACTGGCTTCTTGGAGTGCTCCGAGCTCACCCAGCCTGTGACCAAGCGTCTCTGTCTCTGGCAGAGTCCCACCTGGAGTCTCCGAACCCTGTAGATCCCTGAGCTCTCCCGCGTCAGAGTCTCCCCGGATCTTATGGGGACCCCTCGCACAGAGCACCGGCCCGTGTCACAGAGCACCGGTCCGTGTCACAGACCACTAGGAAACCTCGGTTCTGTCTCCTCAGCCGGCTACCCTGCTCTAATACCTGTGAGCTCTGCGACACTCAGACACCCCCGATCCTTCTGTGACCCCGCGGGACCTGAGTCCACGCTGTCCCCGTGAGGTCTTCACCCCAGTTTAGCCTCTGGAGCGATGTCCCTCCGTGGAGCAGACTTTTAAAAGTCCTGATTTTGTGCTCCGCCGCTTGCCGGGAGCCGGCCCCTCCCCCTGGGGTCTATCTTCCCCTCGCGTTGGATTCACTTCTCTGCTGGTCCTACCTTTTAGAAAGTGGTCGATTTTCTGTTTCTAGAATTGTTGTTTTTCTTCTCTTCGATCTCCTGTTGGATTCGTAGGTGTTCGGAATGGTTTGATAGGCTATCTAGCTGATCTCCTGCTGGCTGATGTCGTCTCAGCCTGCTACTTCTCCTCCATCTTGACTCCTCCTCAGTTCCCAGATTTTTGCTTCTAAAGAACATTCTCCAAAAAATCAGTAAATATATATAAATATATAGAAAATATACACAGCCAGTAGATAAGACCTTTAAGAAGCATGACTATGAAAGCAAAAAGACCAGGCATTAGCTTGATGGGATCAAAGCAAAGTTTTGAGTTGTTGCTTAAAAGTAGGAAATAGGAAACAAGCACATTTAAATTTTAATTAGAAAGAGTAAATAGAGAAGGAGTATTTGTGCAGAAAAGCCAAAGAGAGAAAAAAACAAAAAACAAAAAAACAAAACAAAACTAATGTAATCCAGTCCTCATGCAGATAGAAGGGCATGAGGCCAAGGGTATATGGAAGGAGGAGACATAGACAAGGGAAAGGAAGAAATTCTATTGTGATAGGAAGTAAAAATGCTAGGTCAGCAGCAAGTAATTATATTGGTTAGAGCAGGAAGTTGAAGGAGTTATTTCCTGATCTTTTTTATTTTCTTTGTAAAGCAGGAGATGAGTTTAGAGAACAGTTTAAAAAGCTACCAGGGAAAATAGGAGAGCCAGTGAAGGTTGTGAGAAAGGACCACCGGGCAGTGTGAGAGCCCAAGTGAAGAAGAAAGTCAGTGTTTCTGTGTAATGGAGATAATCAGTGTATACTGCTTATCTCAACCAGTACACATGAGGGAGGCAGAGAGTTGGCTTGGATCTAAGAATTGAGAGTTCCTCTAGGCAGGTCCTATATTGGTTAGAATAAAGGTTGAGAAGCTATGACCAAAAAACCCCCAATACACAGTGGCTTAAATAAAATAAAGTTTATTTTCTTTCTCACTCAGTAGTCACAAGATGAAAAGTCCAAATGACCAGAAGACTTGGATTCATGAGCTTATTCAGGAAACTAAATTCCTACCATCCCATCCCCATCTGTGTTGTCAGAGTTGGTTAGCTGGTTCTTCTGTGTTCTACCTCATGGAGAAGAAGGAAGAGGAAGTATGGAGCAAGGTGTTTTGTTTTTAAAAGGAAAGTAGAATTGCAGACATCACTTGCACTCACATTCATTGCTGAGAACTTAGTCCTATGGTCACCCCTAAGCTAAGAGATGCTAGAAAATACAGAAGAGGAGATGGATTGGCATGGAGGGGATCTGTAACCTTCAGGAGTATCAAAAAGGTCAAAGGTTAGTGGAGGGAAGGGCTGCTGGTTGAAACCTGGAGCCTGGACTAAATCAAGGAGTAAAAAGAATTTAAGAGACTATGGTCTTGGATCGAACTAGAGGTATTATGCTAAGTGAAATAAGTAAATCAGAGAAAGACAATTATCATATGGTCTCTCTGATATGAGGACACTGTGGTAGGGTGGTGGGTTGGGGAGGAAGAGAGGGGAAAAAAATGAAACAAGATGGGAGAGGGGAGGGAGACAAACCATAAGAGGCTCTTAATCAAAGGAAACAAACTGAGGGTTGCTGGGAGTGGGGGAGGAAGGATAGGGTGACTGGGCTATGGACATTGGGGAGGGTATGTGCTATGGTGAGTGCTGTGAATTGTGTAAGACTGATGATTCACAGACCTGTACCCCTGAAGCAAATAATACATTATATGTTAATAAAATTTTTAAAAAAATAGAGAGACTGTGGTCTGGATAGAACACAGCCTTTGTAGTAAAAATGAAAAGGGGACAATAGATATTAGTGATCAAAGAGTAGGGTTTCAGATTTCAGAGGTGGAGAAGTTCAGGGTGATAACTATTTCTGGGATAGGGCCCAGAAAGTGTGTGACTAATGTGGCATGGAGATAGGGATGATAATAGGACACTGCAGAAATTTTCATTATTGACCTTTTCAGGTGTCACCTAATTATGGCCTATCTAATGTCATAAACTGGAGTATGGAACTTTGACCAAACACCTCTTATAGGTCTTAAAATGTAAATGGATAAAGAGAAGTTAGGGACAGCACCTTGGTGTGACCCTGACACAACCTATTAGGTTGGCACTGCCACCAAGTGGCCAGTGCTGAGAACTACACTTGGTGTTGGAATCACCTGGGAGGTACTTGTCTTTCCAAGACCCAGCTTTCAGTTATGGAGGTCTACCAACTCTCTAGGGTAATATTTGTGTGACAGCTTTCCAAGGAAATGAGAAATTTGCCAGTCTATTAAATGATAAGTACATAAAAGATGTAGCCTGATAGGTGATCTATCCTAGCACATTTTTAATTTTCTCTTTGACAAATTAGGAAAAGGCTATTTTCAGAAAAATGAAAAAATGGAACTAAACATTGAAAAAGTAAGGATGCTTATACCATTCTTATAGACGACTGCATCTTTGGAGGCATGCAGATTTCTCAGTGTGGATGGACACAGTGACATGGCAGACAACATGAATATTTACCAGTGTCATGCACATAGTCTGCTCTTCTACCTTTCACCTTTTCTTGTATAATTAAGCTCTTTTTTACTCATTCATAAGGACACTGTGTACCTTTGAAATGACCATTTGGAAGACAAAAATGAAACTAGTCAGAATTGAGAGGCACGTAGTAAACCAGTGGACAGTCACCAATTTCTCCTTGATTTAATTGTGGCTTTTCAATAAAACTAGGTGTAAAGTGAAGATTGGAAGCTAAATGCCCACCTTCATTTATTGAACAAATTCAACTATTATTTATTGAGGACTTACTATGGGTCAGGTAGGTGTTTACTGTGTTCAGAGTGATGGAGATAAAGTAATCAACAAAAGAGGCCCAAGTCCCTGTCCTCACAGAGTTTACATTCCAGTGGACTGAGGTAGATACTACTACCCCTGTGTCACAGATGAAGAAACTGAGGTTCAGAAATACAGTATAGCAAGTAAGTGACATAATGAGGTTTTAGGCACATGTCTGTCCTACAGTAAAACCCATGCTTGTTATCTCTACCCTACAAGCAAGTACCTCTGTCTCATTTGTCCCACAGATTCTATCATAATGGTCTTTACAAAGCCTTTCTGACACACACAATATCCTTGGCACCTAAAATATCTCTTTAAGCTCCCCTGATGAGAGTCAGACTTAGCTAGGGGCCTCCACATTCCTGTGACTGTCCTTTTATTACACTATTTCCTGCATTATATTGAAACTGATCTACATATACATCTGTACCCCCTCACTGGATCATGAGTTCCTCAGGGCAAGAGCTATGTCTTACTTAACTTTGTGCCCGACAGCAGCTCAGGCACTGGCAAGAGCAGGAAGCAGTGGCAGAGAATGTACAAAGACTAGCGTCTTGGAAGTGCTCATTGGCTTGCAGCCTGTGCTCACCTCACCCCCATTACTATATCCTGACAGATTCCCTATAAATTCTTGTTCACCTGAATTTGTTTGATTTAGTCTGCAGAGGGAGCAGAGTTGCCAAAGGGAAGAGAGCCAGACTAAGAAGCTCAGCCTTGCAGGTAGATATATTTCATTGTTCCCATGAGTACAATACCTCCAAATAGACTTAAGGACAAACCCCTCAACTACCACTTGATAAAGTACTTTCTTATATTTAATCTATATTAATAATTATAGTTACCATTTGTTTACTTCATAGAGTGGGTAGGGCACGTTTTATTTTCCTTACTTTATCCATGATGAAGCTGAGACTCAGAAACATTAAATGACTTTCCATGTAACACAAAACTCACAAAATGAGTCCTTAGACTTGGTTCCAATTCATGCCTAGATTCATACCTAGGTCTGTCTTCCTTATCATGTTGTTCTTCTAATATTTTTAAGATTATTTATTAAATTATTAAGAGTGATTTTAGGGGAACTTGGGTGGCTCAGTCGGTTAAGTGTCTGCCTTCAGCTCAGGTCATGATCTTGATGTCCTGGGATGAATCCTCACATTGGGCTTCCTGCTCAGCAGGGAGTCTTCGTCTTCCTCTGCTCCTCCCCCCTGCTCATACTCTCTCTCTCTCTCAAATAAATAAATAAATAATCTTAAAAAAAACACACACACACTGGTTTTGAATGATCCTCTAAATTTTAACATCAATTCTGCTATAAACATGTTTTGTAATTTGGAATTTGTCAAATACCTCATGCCTTTTTTTACTGTTTAGTACAGTTGTTTTTGCTCAATACACAAGGACGATATACTTTTGAAATAAAAAGAGATGAGGAGCACCTGGATGGCTTAGTTGGTTAAGTAGCCAACTCTTGATTTTGGCTCAGGTCCTGATCTCAGGGTGGTGAGACTGAGCCCAGCATGGGGCTCACGCTGGGCACGAAGCCTGTTTAAGATTCTCTATCTCCCCCTCTCCCTCTGCTCTTTCACCTCCCACTCCCATGTGAGCATACACTCTCTCTCACTTAAAAAGGAAAAAAAAGAGAGAGAGAGAGAGAGAGAGAGATGAAATTTGCTAGGATTGAGAAACAAATAGTTAACCAGTGAATTGTCTTCAATCTCCCTATTGGATTTATGGTAACTCTTTACTAAAATTGGGATTGGGAAAAACTAAATCATTTTCTGATATCTGTGTAAGTAAAATGAAGAACATTTATATAATTTTTAAAATTTTATTTATTTGTTTGAAAAAGAGAGAGCTTGAGTGGGGGGAAGAGGGAAAGGAAGAAGCAGATGTACACCCTAACCACCCCACCACCCCACTACCCCACCCCCACACCCCTGATGAACAAGGAGCTGAAGCTGGGCTTGATCCCAGGACTCTGGGATCATGACCTGAGTGAAAGAGCCTTAACTGACTGAGTTACCAGGCACCACAGGCATTTGTAAATTATTAAAACAACAATTTGAAAATATAAATGCCATAGACAAAAAAAGTGAGCTTTTAAACATTTCATAATTTCCTTAAAAATGAACTCAGTATAGGGGCACCTGGGTGGCTTAGTTGGTTAAGCGGCTGCCTTCAGCTCAGGTCCTGGGATCGAGCCCTGCATCGGAGCCTGCATCGGGCTCCCTGTTCAGCAGAGAGTCTGCTTCTCTCTCCTCTGCCTGCCACTCTGCTTACTTGTGCTCTCTCCCTGTCTGTCAAATAAATAAATAAAATCTTTAAAAAAATTTTTTTAAATTAACTCAGTATAATTACAGCAATGAAATTAAGAGTTGGATCTTTCTAAGAACAAAATCATAAAAAAAAAAAACCCACCCCAAGATTGCAGAAAAATGGAGCACATGCCAAACGAATGCCCCAATTTTCTACCCAAAGCTGAACAGAGTGAGGTTGTTCCTGCTGGTGATGGACTTACTAGGGTAGATTCCCCCTGCAAAAGATTCTTTTGTGTATCCAGACTGATAAATTTACCATTGAGCACATGTCTGCTAGTACATTTTTATACAACCAGTTGTAAGTTTGCACATTTATGATTCATAAGCAGTAACATATACGTTCAGGCTTGTGCTAAAGAAACACAGCCAAGCGGTTGCTTTGCATACATTTGTACTGTGAGATGACATGTTTTCCTTCCACCCTCTTCTCTGCTCACTCTCCAAAACCAAGCTCAAACCACCATAGCTGAGTCTCTCCCTTACAGTTAGTCATGCTTTCTCCTGTGCTCTCAGAGAATGTGTGCGTACACATGTGTGCATGTGTGTGTATGTGTGGTCATGGAGCTCATTGCATGTGGTTATAAAATGGTAAAACCTTAGAATTCTTAGCTGCTGATCCCTAGGAAGATACTCATGATGACCCGCAGGAAGTATCATGGTACCTCCATTTCTTCTCTGTTTCTAGTTTGCACCTAATCTTGAAGGCAAACACTCCCATCCCTTCCCCATAGGATGAGTAAGACACGTAGGTGGTTGTCCCGGGCACGCACAGCACTGGCATTAGACACTATGAATAATCACACTAGCACAAAGGCATTAAGTGGAATTGTCCCAAGCAAACTGAAGTACGGGGTAACCTGAGCAGTAAGTAGGATGCACTTCTCAGAGCATTTTAGAAGTCAATTATCTCTATAAACTCTGGACTCAAAGTGAAACTTGAGCAAGGGAATTAGCTGAGACTGAAAATCAGGTCCTGGTATTTCCATCTCAGCCCAGGGAGCGCTGGAGACATGGCGGACAGTTACTGAACCTGCTGCAACAGGAGATATATCAACCGGATTAAACCAGGGTCAGTTAACTTAAATTTGCTTGATCAGAGTTTTTTAAAAATTCTTGAGGATGGAGTTGGATATGACCTCCTACCCCTGTTTCTATATTATATGCAGTTCACCACATACAGTTACGTTTAGGGTAACTGATTAGTAGACAGTACACAGTTCTCATCCCAAAGATTAAAGGCAGTGGTTCACAGTAAAGCTCTGCTTATGTTCTTTCAAATAACAAAAGCAAGACTGAGGATTCTCTACCTCACTAACCAGTCAAAGTTCTGATCCCCAAAATTACCTTTTTCAGGAATATGGAATTAATATGTTTTAATTCTATCTGGAAATACATATAGCATACCTCCATTTCATACTGTACTATAATCATTGCTTATTTTTCCCACAAGATTCCAAATATCCCTCTTCATTGGAAGGGATGATATCTTGTTCATCTTTTTATTCCCAGTGCCTAGAATAATTACTAGTGTGTAGTAGATGGATTGGCTTGCTGATTGGATGGCTGGTTAGCTGTCTGGTTGATTTTCTAGTTAGTTGCCTGTCTGGTTGGTCAATTTCCAGTTAGTTGGTTGACTGGCTGATTGGCTGATTAGTTGGCTGGTTGACTGGTTGGTTGGCTGGCTACTTGGTAGATGAGTGGGTTGGCTCTGTGGCTGAATGGCAGGTTGGTTTATATCTAGCTGACTAACTGGTTGTTTGATCAACTTTTGCAATTTTCCATTCTAAGAATTTCCAGAAGTTTATATTGACACAACTTTATTATGTCACAAAAGCCCAAGAAAAACAAGTTAAGATTAAGTAGCTGATTATAACCCCTTAGGCAGCAAATTATAACCACTTCAGGGTGTGATATCCCATTTTTATTATTGGCCTAGCTCTAAGAGTATTTTTCAGGGCTTGCCAAATGCACACAAGATATGATTGAAAGATTATTGAGCAGAATATTGTCAAGTTTATCACATGTCTTTCTACCCTCATAGATTAAGTTCTTCAAGTCTCTGATCATTTTGTCATTGGATATGGGTGTCTTTAGGCATGCCTTTAAAAAGTACCACTTAAATACCTTAAGGAGAATAATGAAGCTTTACTAATACACTTTAGTTAATAAATAACACCTTACTATAGACCAACCATGGGCAAATATATTATAAAGAAAGAAGTTCACCTAAGAGAAGGAAAATGCATAAAAGTTCAACTGACTTTTCACTTTGTCTTAACACATCCTAGATCATAGTCATTTATGGTTGCTAAAACAGCATACATGATAACCTATGACAATACTTCAAAAAGTTGAGAAAAATTAAGTATAAGTTGTTGCATGTACCTTATTACCACTAGTGAGTTTTGAACACAAGCATCTGTGAGTGTTTGAAATAAATGCATATGCCAAGGCCCCTTAAAGAACATAAACAGATCTCAACAATGATTTATAGTTACCAGAATAAATAAAAAGGGAGTTATTACTTATCTGTTTCCTAAAACCTGTATTTTTCTTTGGTGCTTGACATTGTGGCTAAACTTTAAAAAGAGCTCTCCTATATGTGCTCTACATTTCTCAAAAATAAGGAGAAATAGGGATTAACCAATGTTTCAGGTAATTCACTCTCATTTTTTATCCCAACATAATTTCTGAGTAACTTTATTAGTAAATATAAGATACGTGATTTTTAAAAACAATGAAAGTAATTAAAAAATGATCAATTTAATTTATTGGTCATTTATTTTAAAATAAATGTTCATATACTGATTATAAAATCATTCTGAAATATGGCTGGCATCAGCAGTGGAAAATAGCTTTTAATCATTAAGAAACTTAGAGCTGT
Source organism: Taxidea taxus jeffersonii (assembly GCA_003697995.1). NCBI lineage: Eukaryota > Metazoa > Chordata > Mammalia > Carnivora > Mustelidae > Taxidea > Taxidea taxus. Next base: position 92,594 of record RCUC01162004.1, on the reverse strand, counting down.
ACAATACAAGTCATTGATGGGAAATTCAGCAGCCATGAGAAAGTAAATGGGGACTTACTAATAAGCAAAATTTTAGAGAGTCTAATTAAGGCTTGAAAATCATTGCCAATTGTTACAAGAGTTCGTTTCAGGTTTCTTAATAGCAAGTCTAGGATTTACATAACTGCCCTTAATTAAGATATTATGATATAAAGGTACAAAAATGAAATGAGTTTGGGAAGCAGTGGTACTGCAGTCCTTTTCAGAGCCTTTAACATGACAATGTGCATTATAACTCTCTAAGGAGTGAGGAGTCACATAACGTATGTTGTGTCCCAAGCCCTTTTCCACTCCATCAGTTATCTATTACCACAATAATTCTGGGTGGCAAACCATATCGAATTCAGTGGCTATAAACAATCATCATTTATTTTGACAGATCTATAGTTTGGCTGAAACAGCTCTGCTTCCAGCTGTACATCTGTGGATCCGGATGCTCCATGCTTTTCTCACCCTCTTCAGCCTAGTAGGTCAGGCAGAACATGTTCTCAGGCAGTAGCAGAGGGACAAAAGAGGCAATGAAAATGTAAGACATCTCTTAAATTGTAGTCTGAGAACTGTCACACTATCTCTCTAATCTAAAGTCAACCGGACGAAGCAAGCCACAGGGCCAGGCCAAAGAAAGGGGCGATGGAACATTCTCTGTCCACAACGAGGCCATTGCAAGCAAGTGGATCCAGGAGGACTAAAGGACCTGGACCAGTAACTCAACCTATCACCACCATAAAACCCTCTGTTTACAGGTAATTTGATGGCATTAGTGTTGTACAGGTAATTTGATGGCATTAGTGTTGTACAGAACACCTTGCAGAAACACTGAACAATCTCATTGGTTTTGAGGCAATGCTCATGTGAGTGGGTGTGAAATGACATAAGAAAGTAACATCCTGAGACGCAGCAGTCTGAGAGTTTTAAAACATCATAATCTACATGAGCATTGCCTAGGAGGTTCCTAGCAAAGAGACAGTCTTTCTGTTGGTGGGGCTTTAAAAGCCCTCCCACTGGTACAACTCCCTAGGAATTCAACCTCTAGAGTGAACGTGAGCACAGTGAGTTCCGTTTGGGAAGAGAGCACTTCTTCGAGAATACTGAGCATTTTTCCAGAGCATTTCAGCCAGAATACTGATAAGCTTTTTGGAGGGAGGCAGATCCTCCCACAGAGTGAAGGATTAGAACTCAGTTCTCAGAGCCTGTGCTTTGAGGAAATGTAGAGTCCCAGACCTAGCTGATAGCACATGGATTATGGAAAGAAGTGACATCCCAGCCCAGGCCAGGGTCCTCAGAAGAAAGCCATGCCAGGTCAGCACAGAGACGTCCCTGAACACTCCCTTAATGAGGAAGATTGAACACCAGGAGCCCCTGAATGCCCTTGCTACCCACACCTTTGCACATGTGGCGCACAAGGGACTTCATTCACATCAGTATGTATGGTCAGTCATCTCATTCCTTTCTCTTGCTGCTTTTATAAGAACAGAATCAATGAATCCCCTCAGAAATTCTTGAACTAGAGGAAAGTTCATCTGATAAGCATAGTCAGAAATCTGTGTCCAGGGAGGGACAAAACCAGGCCATCAGCAACTTCCCCCCACACAACCAGTAACATGGAGGTGGCTTGTCTCGAACCCTCAGCCCAGTTTCCAGCTGAGAGAAAAAGAACAGATGCTCCAGGGATGGCGTTTAAGCCTGAGTTCTAGCTCCCCTAGTGTGGTCTAAGACAAGTGACATCATCAAAAGAACTCATGGTTGAGGATAAGACCTGGATGGGAGAGCATTCCTGGATTATGCCTCTACTTCACAGCCTATCATTTATTCTAACTTTTGCCTCAGCTTTTATTAGTGAAACAGGATTAAACCCATCCTACATATCGTCCAAAGTTGTCATGAAGACATTCTTAAAGTTTTTTAAAAATTAAAATTTAACATTTAAATTAAATTAATTAAAATAATTAAGTTAATTAATTAAGTTAAATTTAAAATTTTGAAGTATAGTTTTAAAAAGCATCACCACAATAGATGAGGCCACATACCCTTCCTCAGTGTCTATGAAAATTGGCAAACATAAACAAGGATGCAATTCAACCTCGTATGGTGATATTTTCCTGAATGGTGATGTGTAGCCCAGGTCCTTCAGCAAGGCAACAACGCAAATACTGGGCTCGGGAAAAAAGTTGGTTTCTTCACTTTTTCACTATGGCAACAACAACAACAAAGAGACTTATTTATCCCTCATGTAGAGTACACAAGTAGATAGAGTTTGATCATCATTCTCAATCACTGGAACAAAGCATTGAAGTGACAAAAATCATTATTGCAGAGATGCCTTCAAAGGATGCCTCCCTACCCCCACCTTGAGTTTACTTGAAAAAGACTCAGAATCTGGTCAAAGATAAGAAAGTTGTACAGGGGAATAAACTTCAAAAATTTACTCTGGAGAACATGTAAGTTATATGAACTCAGTAGACTGCATTTTTATATTAACAGAGAAATAGTAAATGCTTTTCAACAAGGATATTGCAGTGGAAGTTTCAGTAACAAGTAAGGATTAGCCCAAGAGATAGATAAGGTGGGGGGTTTTTCCCTCTTTCCTCAAAAGTGCCCTGATAAAATCTCACATGTCACATTTGCTAATAATCACACACCCTTTTAGGATCTTGGCTGCTAAATCTCCCACTTTGAACTCTCTTTAAGTTCTCTTTAAATTCCATTTCTGTACTCCTCCCCTTGGCTTCTCTGCAAGAGATTTTAGAACACATACTCATTTCGAGGCTATATCTTTTTACATAAAACACTAAGGTAAGTTCCAGTTCTAAAATTTATAATCAGTGACTCCATACTTGCTTTTAAACATTCTGTTCTGTTGAATTTTGGAGCCAATTTCTTTACTCTCTCAAGGTCTTCTTTTTTTTTTTTTTAATATGTACATACATGACATTTCACCATGGCACTCTGACTACCCAGATTCTAGAAGGAGGAGGATTCTGAAAGATGCTGTAATCATCATTAATCATCATAGGGACCACTTACTGAGCACTTACTACCTGCTAGGCATGGTTTAAGTGCACTTGCATATGCCATCACAATGAAGCCTCTACAGCATCCCTAGGAGGAAAGCACTTAATAGTCCTCATTTTATAGAAGGGCCAACTGAGGATGGGAGACATTAACAAACCTGTCCAAGGTCAAACACTTAATACTAAATTATGAGGCAGGGATGGAATCAGGGCTGACTTGTCTTCATAACCCTGTGAGGCTTTCTTGGGTAAGAAGTGACCCAGGTCCAGCTTTATAAATGTCACCTCATTTGCTAAGTAGCAACTGATCAGATCTGATGGGTAGGAAAGCATGAAGCTCGTGGCCACTATGAAGCAGCTTTGTTGGCTTGAGTTTACAATTTGAGAGCTACCAAAGAGATTTAGTCAGGCTAAGTCAAAGTTTCTGAGAAGAGCTCCTTGGTGTTAGACTAAGTTTCACCTCCCTCCTTCCCTCCCACCTTTCCTTTGAATCTTTGGGACATTAACAAACATTTGTTGAAAAAAAAAAAAAAAAGACAGGTCAGAATTCTATTCCTTCACTCTTCAGCTGAAAACATCAACAAAAGTTCCCAGGAACATGACTGATTACCAGCCACTAGAAACAATAGCTCTGCGAAGAGCAAAGACGTTTTAACATTGCATTCACTAGGGCTTCCCAAGCTCCTAGAAGATCTCAGCGCACACAGAAGGTGCTCAGTAAAAGTGCTGATTGAATGAAGTGGCTTTAAGTGGCACCAGTAAGCCCCCTGCTTGGGGCGGAGGCCGTTTCTTTCTCCTGGCACTCCCTTTGGAAGTGGAGGTAGGGTTTGGCTCCAGACCGGTCTTAGCCCGCGCTCGCGATCCAGACCCACCCACTCCTCCCCACCTTCCCCCAGAGGGACGGCTGCCCGGGGCGGCTTTGCATCGAGGACCTGTCTGCTAGGTCTCCAGTCCCGGCACAGAAGGGCATTCGGGCCGCTTGCCGCCGTGTCACTCCAGGGGGAGGACTGTGAGCCCGCAGGTGACGTTTCAGCTGGCCGGAGCTCGGAGCCACGGGAGCCTAGAGTGGGCGCATCCGGGGTGCTGGGGTCCGCGTTGGGGGACTGTCCCCGCCGGCTCCGTCCGCTGCCCCTCCCAAAGGGAGGGTTCACTACAGGTGTCCGATCTCAGTGAGCATCTTCTCTCCAGCCCCGGGAAGGTACAGAGTGTGCTTCTGTGGCGGCGCCTGAGGGGAGGAGCGGGGCGAGGGCTTGGGGTGGGGGGCGGCTAGTTTCATACTCCGTGAAGAAAATGGAAACAAAAGTGGGAAAGGAAAGGCAGTATGGCTTTCACGGAGGCAGCAGCCTCAGCTCAGACAGGTGGAGCGCACGGAGCTTGTCTCTAAAAAGGAGGGAATAGAGTGGCAACGGCGAGGCATTGATCCTGGGTTGTTCTCCTACCCCGGAGTTCAGGACGCCTTTCCTGAACTAGAAAAGCCAAGGACAGTTCCACACCCTTGGTAGGTCTCCCTCTCAGCCTCTGCCTGTGTCGGTGTTTGCTCACCGGTTTGGGCAGCCTTCTGTGACTCCCACTCCCCACTTGGCTAACTTTATATTACTCATAGATCACAGGAGGTGTGCAGGGTCATCTGAACTCCCCTGATGGCCTCCCAGTTAGCAGGGAACTGGGTTGAGAGGGAAGGAGGGAGCCTAGATTTTGCATAGCAGTCTGGGGCTTCTTAGAGCCTTTGAGAAATTCTTAAAGTTCTTTCTTTAGTAATGACAGAGCAATGTGATTTCTTATGCTTCTTAATAAGGTGTTGCCCCAAAGTCTGGTATCCTCATTTGTAGTGGAATCTTCTTATTAAAACGCCCCTGAAGCTACTACTAAAGAATCAGGCAAAAACACAGAATTGTTTCCACTTGAAGTATGCACAGAAATTTCACTGAATTTAGCTCAGCACAGATTTGCAGGTTGGGGTATTTTCAATGAATGTTTTCTAACTTTTTAATATTGCATTTTCTACTTAAATATATTTGTTAGTATAATATAACGGGTGGAGATGTGGGGAGGGGTGCTGACTGGCTGGATATGACTGGGTTGGGTTGGTAACCCATTATTTGTGTTTCATTTGGATCATGACATCTGTTTAATGTCACCATGGAATTGGCCTTTTGCAGAGCAGACATGTCCTCATCTATCATCTCGTGCCATGACAAGATAATTACAAGGGCAATATTGTTTAACTCTTAGCCTAGTACTCATTGTTACACTGCCCAAAGCAATCCAATCCCAAGAAAAGAGTTTTTCGAGCCTAGGGAATAAAGTACCATCAATAGACAGGCCACCTACTGTTTCTGAAATATTAATATAGACTGTAAAACAGAGATCAAGTTGGGAAAGAAAACTACCAGGCACTTTAAAGAGGAGGCAGGAATAGTCTTGTGGGTCCAAGAGGCTATTAGAGAACCAATTCCATCTTTAGTATCTGCTTAGCTTTCCCAAACATCAAAAATGGATTTGGGGGAGAAATCTATTGCAGTGAGAAGTCCAGTATCAATCAAGAAGTGAGCCTTTAGCACTTAACACAAGTTATGAGCTCAATGTATAAGGCGCTGTGGTTATCCTGTTGGACACCTCAAGCTCCCCAGCTTACCAGGCTAGTCCCAGAGTAGGATATTGGGCTTTCTCTCAGAAGGAACTTTGGAAGCCTGATGGGTGGGGCAGTGTCTAGTCAGAGGTCCTAAGTGCCTTGGGAAGGACAGTCTCTCACACGCCACAAAGTCAAAAGATAGAAAATGTTCCTGCATCTTGAAGACATTGCCTTTCTCCATGACACCCTCTCCAGACTGTGATGCTCCCTTCTGTAATCCACGTGGGAAGGAACCAAAAGCTGTCACTTATCTTCTGTCTCATAGTTACTCACCCCCAAAACTTTATACATTTATTTTTAACATTCTGATCCTCAGAAGTGAAATGAAATGAAATATGGATAGGGAAAACTGAGGAAAGCTGGAGATGGGGAAAAATCAGGCTGGGGCGGAAGGAACTTTCTTTGTGCTTCAGGGGAGAAGAAAATAAAAGAAAGAACTTTTGTCAAGAGCCTACTCTTTTAAGCAATGTCTGAATGCTTCATTTCATTAAATCTTTGCAAGAACTATGTTAGGTAGAGAGTATCACTCTTATTTCACCAATGGGGAAACCATCACTGGGGAAAATGAGGCTTGGAGAGGTTGGTGACCAGCAGAAGTTACACAGCTAGAAAGTGACAGGACTAAGATTGGGCCTTAATCTGCCTGATTCCTCCAGAGAGGTGAGCATGCTTTACCTGTGAGGGCAGGTGAGAAAATCCAGAGTGGTTTTGCTCTTCCTGTCTATCCACAGGGAGTTGGAGCTTAAGCTAAATCTGTCAAAATCTGTGCCCCAGGGACATGTATGGACACAAGGTCTCTTGCAGAGGAGGTGGACCCCAGAGGCTGCTCCTCTCTTTTCCCCATCCTTTATCTCCATCCCTGCTCTTATTCCTCTTTACCCCAAACTGTCAAATGATGAGGGTCCTGAAACATTAGCACATGCACTTTCTCTCCCTTGCAGTCCCACATTCTCATCTCATGCTGGGTTTCTTCTTTCTATCCCACACCCAAATATTGGGGATGTTATAAAGATCCCTACAAATAAAGCAGGAGATGTACATTTAAGGATCCAGATGAGGCATGGCTTCAAAGTCTGCAGAATCCAAGACCTGCCATTTCCCAAGCAGCTGGATCCCCTGATGAGGGTGGGGAGAAGGAGGGGTGATGAATGGGAATGCTCAGCCAGAATTAGGGGTTCCTTCATCTTGGGAGAGGGCAGGAGGAAAAGAGAAAGGAGACAGGAAGAGAGAGAGAATGAGTCTTATCTAGGCAAAACTCTATGACTATAGAGAAGTGTTTAAAAATTAGATTTGACTGTGTAAAATTAGTGCTGACAAAAAATTAGTGCTCGCAAAATGACAGTCCTTTTGCAATTTCTTATGGTTTGCAGCTAATTACCGTGCAGCACAATAACAACTGTGTATTTCATTAAATACACATCAGAGTAACTTTGGTACATTTTATTTAATTAAAATAATTTAAAAATTCTTAACTCTTTCTATATACTCATCATTTTAAAATGTTATTTAAATTCCAGTTAGTTAACATACAGTGTAATATTAGTTTCAGGTGTTCAATATAGGAAATCAACACGTCCATACAACACCTGGTGCTCATCACAAGGGTGCTCCTTAATCCCCATCACCTATTTCACCCATCTCCCCCACCCACCTCCCTTCTGGTAACCATCAGTTCATTCTCCATAGTTCAGAGTCTGTTTCTTGGTTTACCTCTCCCTCTCTTTTTTTTCCCCTTTGCTCATTTTTTTTTTTCTTAAAATCCACATATAAGTGAAATCGTATGGTATATGTCTTTCCCTGACTGACTTATTTCACTTAGCCTAAAACTGTCTAGTTCCAAACATGTTGCTGCAAATGGCAAGATTTCATTCTTTTTTTTTTAAGATTTTATTTATTTATTTGACAGAGAGAGATCACAAGTAGGCAGAGAGAGAGAGAGAGGGAAGCAGGCTCCCCACTGAGCAGAGAGCCTCATGCGGGACTTGATCCCAGGACCCTGAGATCATGACTTGAGCCGAAGGCATCGGCTTAACCCACTGAGCCACCCAGGTGCCCGGAATTTCATTCTTTTTTATGGCTAAGTAATGTTCCACACTGTGTGTGCGGAGATAGATATAGCTCTAGATATAGATATAGATGTATAGATATATACACATACACACACACACCTCACTTCTTTAGCCATTCATCTATCGATGGACATGGGCTATTTCCATAATTTGGCTGTTGTAGATAATGCTGCTGTGAACGTCAGGGTGCATGTGTCCCTTTGAATTAGTACTCTTGTATTTTTGGGTAAATAACTAGTAGTACAATTGCTGGAGGGTAAGGTAGTTCTATTTTTCACTTTTTGAGGAAATTCCATACTGTTTTCCAGTGTGGCTGCACCAGTTTGCATTCCCACCAACAGTGGAAGAGGGTTCCCCATTCTCCACAGCCTCACCAACACCTTTTGTTTCTTATTGTTTTATTTTAGCCACTCTAACAGGTGTGAGGTGATAGCTCATTGTAGTTTTGATTTACATTTCCCTGATAATGAATGATGCTAAGCAATAATGTTTTCATGTATCTATATGTCTTCTTTGGAAAAATGTCTATTCACATCTTCCCATTTTTTAATTGGATTATTCATTTTGGGGGGTGTTGAGTTTTATAAGTTCTTTATAGATTCTGGATACTAACCCTTTACCAGATATGTCATTTACAATATCTTCTCCCATTCCATAGGTTGCCTTTAGTTTATATATTATTTCCTTTGCTGTGGTTATTTCCTTTGCTTTTTATTTTGATATAGTCCCAACCGTTCATTTTTGCTTTGGTTTTCCTTGCCTCAGGAGACATATCTAGAAAGAAATTGCCACAGTCAATGCCAAAAAAGTTAACTGCTTATGCTCTCTTCTAGGATTTTTCTGGTTTCGGGTCTCACATTTAGGTCTTTAATCTGCTTTGAATTTGTTTTTGTGCATGGGTAAGAAGTGGTCCAGTTTCATTCTCTTGCATTTTGCTGTCCAGTTTTCTCAACATCATTTGTTGAAGAGATTTTTTTCCCCATTGTATATTCCTTCTTGCTTTGTCAAAGATTAATTGGCCATGTAGTTGTGGGCTCATCTCGGTACTTTCTATTCTGTTCCATGGATTCATGGTCTATTTTTTGCCAGTACCATACTGTTTTGATCACTACAGATTTGTAATATAACTTGAAGTCTGGTATTGTGATGCCTCCAGACCTGCTTTTCTTTTTCAAAGTTGCTTTGGCTATTTGGGGTCTTTTATGGTGCCTTACAAATTTTAGGATTCTTTGTTTGAGTTCTGTGGAAAATGCTGTTGATCTATACACTCATACCTAATAGAGTTGCTCATGAACCCAAGAATCTGGCATGATTATCCATTGCAATAAACACACACAATAGTGTGTTTATTTTGTGACTCTAACATTCTGAAAGAACTAGATGGGAAGAAGAAGTTTTATCCTTAGGGATTCATATTAAGCATCTAAAACACTGGCAAAGCTTTTGCCACGATGAACTCTAGTCTCATACAGTCAGCAGCTCATTGCCACAATTTTGAAGTATGTAAGTACTATTAGGTTCTAAAGCCATCAAAAACATGAAGTCTCATCAACTGGTTCCCACCTTGTTCTAAATATATCCAATGTCCCAAGCCTTTTAAAAAGCTAAACTACTCATTTTACAATGCTCTGATCACTCATGTTCATTAAGATGGAACTTAATTCTGGGTTTTTTTAACCCTAGAACTTGCAAATAAACTTGCATTAAAAAATACCTCTTAGGGACGCCTGGGTGGCTCAGTTGGTTAAGCAGCTGCCTTCGGCTCAGGTCATGATCCCAGCATCCTGGGATCGAGTCCCACATTGGGCTCCTTGCTCGGCAGGGAGCCTGCTTCTCCCTCTGCCTCTGCCTGCCTCTCTGCCTGTGCTTGTTCGCTCTCTCTCCCTCTCTCTCTGACAAATAAATAAAAAATCTTTTTTAAAAAATGCCTCTTAAACTTGAAAATGTACAAAAATATCATGTATTGCCACTCTTTTTTAAAAGTCTAGGTAAGTGTTTTCCTCCAACAGAATTATTCAGAAATTTAAAAGAGAAGCTACTCTCTTTGGTGGAGATTCTTTCATAGAACACATATAAAAACAACTTTTCAAATAGAAATGACATAAAATTAACTATTAAGGCATTTCATTGTGTAAATTCTACCTAAAATATTTTATATTTTCAAAATCCAGGAGGGAATTTATGCAGTTTTTTCTTTATAAAGAGCTTCTATTTGAGATTTTCTCAAGGTGTTTCTTGGTCCTTTTCAAAGAGCAATGACAAGGATAATCCATTAACCCAATGTCCCAGAGGCTCTTTGGAGCAGTTTGGGTCCCTAAAGGGAAGGGAACATTTCAGGGAAACTGTGTCTATTGCTTCCTGCATCTTTTCAGTAGAGGTCAAAGACTGACCACACAGCCTTGGAGGCAGACAGAAATAGGTTCATTTTTCCCCTACCACTCATTACCAGGGTGAATTGTGCAATGCCTTTGTCCTCTTAGCCTCTGCACCCCCATTTGCAGAATGAAGATTTTAGTAGTATCTGCTATGAATATGATTGTAAGAATTGAGATAATATACATAAAGTGCTGAGTACCATATCTGACACATTACACATATTCTATAAATTTGCTTATTATTATAATTGACACTTCTCTGTTTTGGTTTTCACATCTTCCCCTTTTACATGAAAATCTAGGCAGTAATTTTAAATTTGGGGTGTATTTCTGTACATACGATCTTGGAACCCTCCTTGACCATTGTAAATGTTTATTTTTAACAAGTAGTTTATGTTTATTTTTCCCATTGGAGTCACAGGTGTGCTGGTGAGTATGACTGCACATGTGTGTATGTGTAAATATCCATCTAGCTCTTGGAGACATGAAGCCTGGTCTCTTCACTGACTGATAAATACCTTGAGACTTTAACCTTAGTCGTGGGTAAATATTTATTATGGTCATTCTTGGAGAGAAATCCAGTGTGTCATTCATTATATTTAAAAAGTTATAGATCCATTGATAGCCACGTGTGCCCAAAACAATCAGCTGTTATATGACAAAAAGAAAAAAAGAAAGGAAGGAAGGAGGGAAGGAAGGAAGGAAGGAATTGTGTGTCTTCAGCTAGCCCATCCTGACTCTCATTGATCCTTGAGAGTCAAAAGTGAGAGGCAGATTAGTCAAGGATGAAGGGTAAAGTCTTTCTGTTCTGTCTCCACCTATGACAAATGCTGTTGGTTGATTATTTTCTTCTTGCATTGAGGTTTTTTTTTTTTAAAGATTTTATTTATTTATTTGACAGATAGAGGTCACAAGTAGGCAGAGAGGCAGGCAGAGAGAGAGAGCGGTGGGGAGAAGCAGGCTCCCTGCTGAGCAGAGAGCCCAAGCCCAATACGGGGCTTGATCCCAGGACCCTGGGATCATGACCTGAGCTGAAGGCAGAGGCTTTAACCCACTGAGCCACCCAGGTGCCCCTCTTGCATTGAGTTTATGTGGCTGTGTGCATCAGGTGAGTCTATGTCCACCCCTCACCCTAGGGTGGGCAGGGAGGAAATCTAGATTATTTTAGACCAATCACCATAATTGTGCTCCTCTTACTATTTATTAGTATAGCAGTGAACAAATGGCACACTTCCAGCCATTGATGCTTGTGGGGAAGTCTGCAGGAGAGGCTGCTTGGGAAGGACTGCACATTCACCGTCACTGTCCACAAAGAAGGGGTGGCTTATTTTCTGGTCTTTGTGCTTATGTGAGGATGTGGTGTTTGGAGCTGCTGCCTCCTTCTTGTATCCCTGAGGAGGCCAGCCTTGGAGAAAGGCTTACCTGATGAGGGAGCTGCAGTGGAGAAAGATGGAAAGAACCTAGAAACTGATGTCACTGTTAGGTCATCGAAATAAACAATCTTGGAACCACCACCATGTCTCTGGACTTGTCTGCTATGTTTAACCTATTTGAGGTTGGTCCTTTTCAAACTGGAAGTTGAAGGCATTCCAAATGATTTACAAACCAGCCAAGGAAAACCAAACCAGAAATGTCTTGCAAGAAGCTATCCCTTGGGAAATCAAATAGGTTAAATATTCTGTCTACAGCTGCCTTTATTCAAGGAATTATCACATTATCTCTAACTATAATTTATCACATTATCTCAAATAATTGTTAACCTTGTTTTAATACCTTTTTAAAAAATACTAACCCTCTCTAGGCTTGTTAATCTCTTTTTCCTTTTATTTGACTTCATTATTGGCTTGCAAATATGAAAAATACATATTATCTTTTGTACCCACATAGAATTTTTAAAATAATTTTTATTTTTACATGTTTTATGCCAGTGAAGTGAATTGTACTCTCTTTCATGTATTTATTTATCTATTTTTATCATGTTTCCTTTTTATCTCTTTTTATACTTTTGCTTATTTTTCCTGTGGACTGTCTTGATCTCTTTTGCTTTTAGTATAGTTTATCTTTCAAATATGCACATGTTTCCACTTTCAAAAGAAGCATGACATAGTGGAAAAAACACAAAATTTTGTGTCAAATTTTGGTTTAAATACTGGTTCTGCCACCCACTTTTTGTGGGGCTTTTGGCCAATTCCTTACCTACAGAAAAGGAATATCAGGGAGCCCAGAATGTGTTTAACAGTAGAATCAACCCCAAACTCAGTGTAAGGATTAGGATGGCATGCTGGAGGCCCTGAAAATTTGTAATTACATACCTATCAAAATTGGAAGAGGAAGAGGGAAAGAAGATGGGAGGTTTCTTGTGTGATACATGTGAGTCAAAAGATAATTTACCCAAGCTGACAAAACAAGTACTTAAAATATAAAAACCAATAAAATGTACAAAGCTAAAATCTAAAAATATAGCATGTTAGCCCAAAATGCAATAAAGAGGACAGGCCAGATACTTAAAGGCAAAGGGAAGAGCAACTTGTGAAGATGCAAAGACGGAGCAGTTTGTGGCCAGTTCCAAGACCTGAACCAACACTGTAGGAGTAGCGGTACACAAGCTGAGGCAGGAGAGAGAAGCACAAGTCTATCATCTAGCCTGGGAGCAATGTGGAGGCATTAAAGGGTATGTAAGCAGACAAATTACATCATCTGCTTAGTACTGGCTGCAGAGGGAGCAAGACAAGAGGCAAGGAAACCAGTTATGAAGTTATTCCAGTAACACAGACAAAAGGTATCTTACAGGGGCACCTGGGTGGCTCAGTGGGTTAAAGCCTCTGCCTTCAGCTCAGGTCATGATCTCAGGGTCCTGGGATCGAGCCCCACATCGGGCTCTCTGCTCGGCAGGGAGCCTGCTTCCCCCTCTCTCTGTGCCTGCCTGTCTGCCTACTTGTGACCTCTATCTGTCAAATAAATAAATAAAATCTTAAAAAAAAAAATTACAGCTTCCAAAGTCAGGGCAGTAGCAATGAGGCTAGAGAATCGTGGGTGGATCTGGGGAAAGGAACTGAATGGAGAAGATCTGCTCCCTAATTAAACAGCAGGTAAGAGTGAAGGCAAAGACAATGTCAGGTGTGCAGCTCGGCCAGCTGGGCGGAAGTGTTGCTATCCTTGCAAATAGGGAACACAGGAGAAAGAGCAGTATATGAGGATGATTAAGTTTAGTTCTTAATGTATATTATTTGAGGTGCCTGTGGGAAATCCAAGGGTGATATTCAGGAATAAACACAGAACTCTAGAATTGAAACAGGCAGTGGAGGGTGCTAACAGTGCACAATCCAAGGCCAGACTGTTTGGCCAGTTCCTGACTCTGCACTTATCTGTAAAATAAGATTAATAATAGTTCTACCTCATAAGCTCACTGTGATGATTAAACCACTTAATACCAATTAAAATTCTTAAAGTGCATGGCGTGTAGTAAGACCTCCGTCCATATCTTCTTCAACACCATGATTACCATTTTAACAGTAATACACACACATGCATGCGAACACACACAAAATTAATGAAATCAGGAATAGATAAGACCTTGCAGAGGAGGAGGAGGGGTGAGAGGTAAGAGGTAGTGTCTTAGGACCAAACATTAAGGTGTGTCAACACCTTGAGGGCTGGCAAGGGAAGAGAAACAAGTAAAGGAGACTGAGCAGAAGATCGAGACAGTAACAAGAAAACTAAGCAAGTGTGATGTTAAGAAGTCAGCAGAAAAGAGTGTTTTAAGGAAGAATTATGCAATAATGTTAGCTATTGCCAGGAAATCAACTAAAATAAGAATTCACTGTTTGTAGTCAACTGTCAGATTATATAAGCTTGACAAGGACAGTTTCATTGGAGTGATGAGATAAAAGCCAGACTGTGATCATCTCAAATTTTCTTTTTGGGGGTGGCCTGGGCGGCTTGGTTGGTTAAGCATCCGCCTTCAGCTCAGGGTCGTGATCCCAGGGTGCTAGTACACCGAGTCCCACATTGGACTCCCCACTCAGCCTGCTTCTCCATCTAACTCTGCCTGCCACTCCCCCTGCTTGTGCTCTCTCTCTCTCTCTCCATCAAATAAATAAATAAAATATATTTTTTAAAATAACAAAAAAATTCTCTTTTTGGAACAATTAGAAGAAGGCTTGCTTCTGAAAGTTCAGAGTAGCAGACAGTGATAATAAAAGAGGAAAGGGTCCTAGTTACAGGAAGGACAATTGTCACATGTATTCTGCTGGTGTGGATAGTACTTTGAGACATAATTCTCTATTCATGACATCTTCCATGAGCAAACATCTAAGCATGAGAACTCAGAAGCAAGAAAAATCCTTTTCCAGGAGGGGTCTCTAAGGTCATGGCTGGCACCAGCTACATACACCTTGAGGAAGACCACTCTCCCTACAAAGTGTCTCCCTACAAAGTACCTTTTGAGATGTAACATTTGTAATGGTACTCTTACATTTCTGAGCAGTCATCCTGAGTAGAACTGGGGAGCGGTGAGCTGATGTGAGTCATTAACTAAGGTTTCACCTAGGAGGCAGCTTTGACATGGACTATGAAACACTGAGGAGCAATTCTGTTGTGGTGGGAGAGGAAGGGCCTAACCAAAGGAAGCAGTGGGGCTAGGAGGAGGAGAACCCAAAAAAGGCCCATCTGAAAGGAACACAAAGACGGTGGGGAGCAATGGGTCTCCCGGGCCTTGAAATCACAGTCCAGAATGTGGAATTAGATGCAAGGTATATGGGAAGTTGTCAGGGGGAACACGGGTTGGAGAGAGAAGCTATCTGTTAATTCAGTCAAAAAGCAGATGTTGAACATATGCCACATGTTTACAGTAACTCACAGTTTGGGGGAAGAGGACTGTGAACAAAGCACTAAAAATCATGAGATCTGTACAAAACCTGAGAGCATAGAGGCAGGCGAGACATATAGTCCTGGAAAAAAAAATGGGGGGTATTTCTCCAAGAAGGTGAGGCATTCCTAAAAAGAGGCATTCTCCACATCACCAAGGAGGGACAGGTACTTTCATGCAGAGAGAACATGAGCAAAGGCGTAGATAGGAAATTAACAATGACAACAGTAATTGCCAGCACTTATTCCACACTTCCTGCATGCCAGGTGCTCCCCCCTGTTCCATCTCATTTCCTCAAAACAGCCTTAGGAGATGGGTTCTGTCATTCTCATTAAACAGCTAGGAAACTGAACTTACAAGACATTGAGAAATTTACCC
The DNA here is from genome assembly GCA_003697995.1 of Taxidea taxus jeffersonii. NCBI lineage: Eukaryota > Metazoa > Chordata > Mammalia > Carnivora > Mustelidae > Taxidea > Taxidea taxus. The sequence goes on along the minus strand of RCUC01162004.1, from coordinate 77,223 downwards.
ACTTCTCAGTCCCAGCAGGTAGAACCTAGATTCAGTCCCAGCGTCCCCAGTGTTTTGTGTTTTTTTTTAAGATTTTATTTATTTATTTGGGAGAGAGAGAGAGAGAGAATGAGAGGAGAGAGGTCAGCGGGAGAAGCAGAATCCCTGTGGAGCAGGGAGCCTGATGTGGGACTCGATCCCAGGACTCCAGGATCACGACCTGAGCCGAAGGCAGTCACTTAACCAACTGAGCCACCCAGGTGCCCCCAGCGTCCCCAGTCTTATACCCACACTCCACTGGCCAGGTCCCCTTTGAGGACAAGACTTTTCCCAGAGGCCAGACCTTAGTTTTGAAGAAAACAGCTCAAGTCACAAGCTGATGCCCAGGATTAGATTGTCTTTTCTTTATGGCCACCCTTTTCATTTTTCTTGAAACTCTTACCTCTGTAGGTTAGTGTTTAGCAGAAAAATACCAGTCGTTTTTAACTCAACTCTAGTAAATAAAATATCTATAAAACCTCGTATATTGCCCTTTTGTTCCACAGCAATCTCATAGATACACAGAAGAAGAAGGAATTATAGAATATGGGGTTGGGGTAGGAGAAGTGTCCCTCTCCATCTACAAACACTTATTTAATTGACTAGTCCTTTTCTCCCCTCTGAAACCTTTTTTTTAAAGATTTATTTATTTTAGAGAGAGAGAGAACACAAGTGGGAGGACCAAGAAGAGGGAGAGAGAATCTCAAGCAGGTTCCAGGCTGAGTGTGGAACCCAACGTGGGGTTCGATCTGAGAACCCTGAGATGATGATCTGAACCAAAACCAAAAGTGATACTTAACTGACTGTGCCTCCGAGGCACCCGGCCCTCTGAAGTCCTAAAGCAGCACAGGGAACTCACATAGGGGCAATTCTTAGTGAGAGAGGAGGTAGAGACAGTGCCAGCAAAAGGAAGGCAGAACCACAAAGTTTGGGGAAAAGAGGCCATTATAGCAACAGATATCTTCCTATCATTGGAAATTCAGTGGACTAAGAGGATGCTAAGGAAATATATTAAATAAACTAATAGTTGTCACTTTCATTTTCTGCACCAACACTTTAAAGATTGTGGGAATAGAGCCATGAGGAGAATTATATTATTCACTAATATTTATGAGCACTTACTCTACATCTGGCATGGTGCTTTAAATGCATCATTTCATATAATCCTCAAAACAACCCTTATGAGGTAGGTACTATTATTATCTCCCAATTTACAGGTGAAGATTCTGAGGCATAGAAAAGTGAAATGATTTGCCCAAGGTCACAGATAGTGTCAGAGCCAGGATTCAGTCTCAGGTGCTCAGGCTCCAGAGCTTACGCTCTTAATCATGAGACAAGCCTCTAAGCCTTCTTATCTTTGTGAAATTACTTTAATACTTCAGTGGCTTCAGGAATGTTTCCTAGGCTATGGCTGGGTTCATATCAAGCATTCTTTCCCATAAGCACTCCTTATCAGGGGGATTGAGAAGAGAGAGAGAGAGAGAGAGAGAGAGAGAAGGGCCACATCCTAAAAAGCCTGGGATGAAAACCAAATGTGTCCTCTCCCCAAAAAATTTTTAAAGGCACTAGGTTCACATGAGACTACTTAAATAATGCTACCAGATTTTCAGCAACAACCTTTTTTTTTCTTTCCAGGATATGGGCTCAGTTGCCTGAAATGGGGAAGTTAGGTGCCCATGATTATTTTTTTAAGATTTTATTTATTTAAAAGAGAGAGAGAGAGCACAGCGGGGGAGAAGAGCAGAGGGAGAGTATCTCAAGGAGACTCCCTGCTGAGCACAGAGCCCAACACCCAGCTCGATCTCACAGAATCAAGAGTCAGACACTCAACCCACTGAGCCACCCAAGTGACCTGGTAATTTTTTTATTATTAAATAAAACATCTTTTTTTTTGTCTTCAGTATTGAATAGGAAGTGATAGATACATGAATTTGTAACTTTTTATTTAGACATGGCTTAGAACAGTCTGTACTTTTGAAATTAAAAATAATAATAAATAATAAATGAATAATAAAAATAAACAAGCTGATGACCAAGTTAAGGATTAGCAGTAAGGAAGACCCTTGTTTTCTTTACTATAGTAGATTTCTCATTGTCAAACTAAGATGTCTCTTACTTTATGAGCATTGACCTATTTGAAAGAAGTGTAACTTATCTAAATTTTTTTGTTAGATTCACAGCCCCATCCTGACATCTATTCAAATATGTAATGACTTTTTATCATAAAACCTGTGTACTAACACTAACGAGTACTAATATTTCATGCATCCATTCTGGGATTATACTATCTGAATGAATATATCTTTTATTTGATGTTTTGGAAATTAATTTTATGTGGGCAGTACCTGCAGGTGGACCACTGAATATTAACAGAATAAAGGATTCTTCCACGTTGTCATTGCTGTTATGTATCTCACTCCCACATTTTAGGAGAGCCAGTGTTTGATTCAACCCTGAAAATCCCAATATAGATGGTGTTTTATTGGCAGTAATGTCTAGTCCTTAGAAAAATTATGTCAGAAAGTTCCCTCTCTCTCCCTCTCTCTCCTTTTCTCTCCGTCTCTCTCTCTCTCTCTCTCTCTCTCTCACTCACACACATACACACACACACACACGCAGCTTCCATCTCAGCCTGCCTTCCCTGACCTGGCAACCATTTGCTCCTAGGTAAGCTTATCTCTCCTTAGCATGAGAACTGTCCAGATTCAATAGAGTATATTGACCTTCCTTTGGTCCATCTCACTCATGCCCAAAGGAGAGTCTGCGGTGCTGAGGAAAAGCCATATATCTAGAAACTTGTATTTAACATGGGTCCCTAGTTGGTTGAATAAAGCTTGCTAGTGTGCTTTTAGAATGCTTACTTTCTCATTAGTTTATAAATTACAAAACATAAACTATTACAAAATAATAAAACTGCAAAACCATAATCATTATTTAAATTGAAATGATCAAATTAAACAAAAATCTGTACCAAACATGAGTCACTATGTTCATATGAGGCTACTTAAATAATGCTAGCAAATTTTCAGGAGCAAACAATGTTCTTCTCCAAATAAAAACTTGCAGATCATCTGGCAAAGTGCCAACCCATAAAAAAATTATTTTTTCTTTTCAATTTAATATCTTCTCCATGAAGAAGCATCTATTTTTCAGAAATTTTCTCCTTTAACCCTATTTAAAATTATGCCTCATGTCATTCCTAGAGATAATATGAAGTAGATCAGAATTATATTAATGAAAGAGTATTAAAGTGGTGATGATGTAAATGATTATTATATAAATTATTATCAAGGATTTTTTTCTAGTCAGATTTCTAAGGAAGAGCTCTGTTCAGCAGAAATATGAGCCACCAACGCAAGCCACATGTTAAAGTTTTCCAGGAGCCACATTTAAAAGTAAAAAGAAACAGATGGAATTAATTATAATAACATTTTATTATAGTATACTTCAGTTAACCCACTATATAAAAAAATATCATTTCCATATATGATCAATATAAACTAGTTATTAAGGAGTTATTTTATATTTTTTCACACTTTGTCTTAAAAATCCAATGTATTGGGGTGCCTGGGTGGCTCAGTGGGTGGAGGCTCTGCCTTCGGCTCAAGTCATGATCTCAGGGTCCTGGGATCAAGTCCCGCATCAGGCTCTCTGCTCAGCGGGAGCCTGCTTCCCTCTCTCTCTCTCTCTGCCTGCCTCTCTGCCTACTTGTGATCTCTCTCTGTCAAATAAATTAATAAAAAATATTTTTTAAAAATCCAATGTATTTGATAGTTACAGTGCATCTCAATTCAAACAGGCCATGTTTCAAGTGCTCAGCAGTCATATGTAGTCAGTGGCTACTTTGGTTCTGGGGAAAGTTCAATTTCATATGTAAACTGCACTACTATATTAGGTGATAGGAAAAAATGATGTAAAAAAATATGACTCCTGCCCTCAGTGAGGACAAAATGCAAGAATTCTTTCAGGTTGAGGAATTTCCTGAAGGGATACAGGGCTACCAGCCTAAATGTGCCTTTCTGCAATTTACAGACTTGCCCAAGACACTTGACATCCATCTGTCAGAAAATGGATAAAGTATGCCAATTTTATTAAAGTGAAGTACTCTACTACTATCAGCCAGAAAACTGTTTTAATAAACATATAAACCTGCTGTCTACAAAGGAAATAAAACATCCGCCCTTAGATGTGGCGCCCTTGGGCAGTTCATGACCTGCACAATTGTAGCAGGAGCACTGCTGGTTTTCTCAGCCCAGTTCTAGCCATGGCACCTTCTACTTTCCCCATCCCCTCCCTGCCCACACTCCAACCAACATCAGAAGAGCAGGACCCTCTAACACTGCTTCAGAAAGTCCTCTGCCCCTTCATTCTGATGCTAGTACAAATGATGAAGAAGGGTACCTGGCTTCCTTTATCTATATCCCCCCACCCCTCCCTCAACATGCTATTCCTTCTTCAGGAAGGCCAATGGATGACCTATACTTCTACTGTCTAGACTTCCCATAGCCTCTTCCAGATTCTAAAAGCTAGGCAAAACCGGGACATTCCCCCTTAATGCAACCTGCTTCCTGAGAAAGTTCAGATGGCAATCCTTAATTTTGTATCACGCATTTAATCTAATACTTTGTTTTCTCAGGGGTGTTCACATGATAAGCAATATTTGCACTGTGGATATGAAAGTCAACATTCTCAGTTAAGTTAGTTTCAAACATCATGAAGCATTCATGGAGGGGCATCTTCCTTGAGCTGCTGAATGCTTGTCTTTGGGTGGGGCCCTGGCAGACAGGCTGCTCAATTGTACTTTCTTCCTTCACATTTCTCCATGCCTTTGCCACCAAACACTAGACTCTCCACTGAAGTTGATTCTGAGAGAGCTTTCTTTTTTCTTGCCTATTTAATTTGTCGGTATGATTATTGAGCTTACCACACATTAAAAGCATTTATATTCAGTTTATATTTATTTCCAGAAATAAACATATGATATGGCCCAAGACTGAATGTTAGCATGATAAAGTATAATCATCATCTAAAAAACCTCACTGTGGTTCCACTGACTGGTAATAATAGCCTTTCTTCTAAGTAAGTGAGTCATCTTCACTCAAAGCTGAGGGAACAGCATGACATTTTGAGTTTCTAAGCCAACATTGTTGTACTTTTTTAAATATAAGAGTAAGTGGAATTGACTTACCCATTGGGCACAGAAGCCACAAATCCCTAGGGCCCAGAAAATTTGTAGAGGCCAAAGAAAATATTCTAATTTTTTCTAAATTCAAAAGGGAAAAAGAAATAGAATCCAACCTGGATTATATCTGTATTTATACTAAGGCAATTATAAAATATAACTTCTAAGTTTTTATGGAGGAAGGGGCTTAGGAAAGCAAAACTATCTAGGACCCAGCAGAGTACTGGCACATCCCTACTCTGGCTGATACCACAACTCTTGTGAACAATCTTTGGGACACTCTGTTCTTCATAAGCGAAGAGCATATTTCCTTCAAAATTTATTTCCAACTATTATTTTAAAAAAAAATCTTCCCTAGCAAAATGATAAGCTGGGGTTTTCCAAAGAATCTGAAGAGTTTAGAAAAAGAAGGCCTAGAATGTGAGAGTCTAGACTCTCTAACCTGTTTTGAAATCTGCAAAAAACATTCCCTTCCAGCTATACAGTTCAAGGTCAAAGGAGATTTTGAATGTGCTCATTAAAATGTTAGATAATGTTTGAGCAGAAGAAGACTCATTCTTATTCACACATTTTGAGAGTGATTCATGAATGAGTGGGATAACATGTTAGACTGTATCCCAGACCTTAATCACTTATCAAAAGTTAAGCATTTACTTACATCAAACCAAATTTACTAAATATAATTTCATAATAAAAGTGAAATTAAACTTAGAACAAAATCAGTAAGTCAGGTAGGTGTTAGCATTATGGTCTCTATAAGCTTAAAATTGCTCTTGATGTGGAATATGTGAGTCGCTGACAAAGAAATGTGTGTGGGGGCACCTGGCTGGCTCAGTGGTTTAAGGCCTCTGCCTTCGGCTCGGGTCATGATCCCAAGGTCCTGGGATCGAGCCCCACATTGGGCTCTCTGCTCAGCAGGGAGCCTGCTTCCCCCTCTCTCTGTCTCTGCCTGCCTCTCTGCCTACTTGTGATCTCTCTCTCTGTCAAATGAATAAATAAAATATTAAAAAAAAAAAGAAAGAAATGTGTGTGGCAAGAGGCCAGCAAGCATATGAGGCAAGAAATCCAGCAAAGGATGCAAATTCCTTAAATTAAAGGTAAAACAAATTTGAGCAGCAGGCCTTGGATTCCAGCCAGCGCTCCTTTCCTTAGCAAGGCCTGAGCAGTCCAGACACAGAGACTGAAAGGTGCTGGTACAAAAGAAGCTGCCAGAAAGTGAGCTGAAGTAGGACCCATGGTCTCTAAGACCCTAGGTTCAGCAATAAATATGAGGTAGCTGGGGAGAGCTGTCAAAAGGCTATATAGGTGATGCTTCATGAAAAATGAAAGCCTTGGCGAGCCTGCAGCAGCCAGAACTAAGGTAGCATTTCAGAACAACAGCAGGGGCAGCTGGTGGTTTGAAGGACTGAGCTGTGGAGCAACTGGGCTCCACAAGCAGTGCCTACCGCAGCCAGGCTCCTTCACACCATTCCTCACCACCAGCGGCTTCATCTCCTAGAGCAATAATGCCAACCACAGATGCCCCAAATCCATGCAGAACTGGTGTCCACCAGACTCTAAGTGGTTTTCCCTTAGGCTAAAAAAACTCAGACATTAAAATGTTGAGACTTGGGGCACCTGGGTGGCTCAGTGGGTTAAAGCCTCTGCCTTCGGCTCAGGTCATGATCCCAGGGTCCTAGGATCGAGTCCTGCATTGGGCTCTCTGCTCAGCAGGGAGCCTGCTTCCCCCTCTCTCTCTGCCTGCCTCTCTGCCTACTTGTGATCTGTCAAATAAATAAGTAAAATCTTAAAAAAAAACAAAAACGTTGAGACTTGTGCAAAATCACATAGTTAATTAAAGTGCCTAGATGGCTCAGTTGGTTAAGTGTCTAACTCTTCATTTCAGCTCAGGTTATGATCTCACAGTCCTGGGGACAGCTCAGGTCATGATCTCAGGGTCGTGGATTCAAACGGTGTGTTGGGCTCCACACACCATGGAGTCTGCTTATCCCTCTCCCTTTACTCCTCCGCCCACTCTCTCTCAAATAAATAATTAAAATCTTTTAAAAAATAAAAAAGGAAAAGGTTGAGACTTGTGCAAAATCACAAAGTTTCCTAAGGCTATAGATTCTGAACTGTGACAGATATGATATTTTATAATTGTTGTCATTTGTAGAGATAATTTAGGATTATACAACCAAAACATGTAGGAGACAGGTATTTGTTAAGCAATTAATGAAAATAGTATGTTGTTTTCCTGGATTTTGTGTTTAGGGTATTTTCATCTTTTAAAAATTTTGCGAAGTGTCATGTCTTTTCTCATTCTAAAGAAACATCTGCACTGAAATGTGTATTGTGACTTTGTTTTTACTTAAAGAGCACCCTCATTGAATAAGCTAAAGCACCCACAAATCTCCATGTGTTCCTGACCATCTGCATACCCACCACCAGATGTGAGATCCAATTCCTTCATCATTCCAATGAAGAGAAACTTTTCTCTGGTTAGTTGGGAAAAGAATCCAAATGAAGGATGGTATGCATATTTGAAATAAAAAGTGAAATGTCTTTGTATCAATCAAGAGTGAACATAAAGTTCAGTTGATTAGGTTGCACTGATTACAGTGTTGAGCTACTACTTACCCAAAGGAGACAGGTGAGAGGGAGAAATGAAGTGGTGTGTATGTTGAAAACACAATCCCAGCCAATCTGGCCACATTTGTTCATCATCATCACCAACTCATGATATAGTCATCATCAGGCTAAACTCTGCTAGCTTCTCCTTGTCACTTAGAGATATATGGGAAGCTAAGAAGTGAGAGCAATCCCTAGAAAGTTTTCTTTCTAGCTGTGAGAGGTCACCAAAGCCTGGTTTCCCATGCTCAGATAAGTCATTGTAGCTGCTGTCTAGGCAATCAATAAAGACAGGGTCAAGGGAGTGAATGAACACTTTTCTTCTGGTTCTCTTTACTGTTTGAAGTGTTTTGAGCTAAAAACTTGTACTATGTTTTGTTAAAGTGATTAAACAAGGAGGCCATCTGACCAAGGTGGTCCTAATGTCTTGATAGCTTATGTAATAAGCTTCAGCCCTAAACTGAAGTCAATGCACTTGAATCCACAAAAATAACACTTAAGAACCAACAATCACAAACAGCCAATGAGGCTTTTCCAAATAAAACAACCATAAGCTACAGCCAATCAAATAGTTTTCTTGCATTGCTTCTGCATCTTTTCTAGAGAAACCTTTTCCCTTGTCCCTGTCAGTGGAGCACTTCTAACCACTTTCAGTTTGGTGTTCCTTAATTCCAATCGAAGTCTGCTCAAATAAACTCTTGAAAAAAATTTAAATGTGCTTCAGTTTATACCTTTAAAGAGTTCCTAAAGCCACTCACTGTAAATTAAGTTTAAAAAGTGGAGGACACCTGGGTGGCTCAGCCAGTAAGTGTCCAACTCTTGATTTTGGCTCAGGTCATGATCTCAGGGTCTGAAATCAAGCCCGGGGTTGGGCTCTGCACTGGGAGTGGAGCCTGCCTAAGTATCTCTCTCTCCCTCTCCCCACCCCACCCTCATTCTCTTGCTCTCGTTCTCTCTTTCAACCTCTCTTCAAAAAAAAAAAGAAAGAAAAAAGTGGAGCCTTAACCACAGCCCTGCCTTGGATCACAGCTCTTAATCCTACAACTCTTATCACCACATTCCGTCCTCATGTTCTACACTCTCATAAGGAAGCTCTACTGCATTTGATGATGATGATGACAACTAGTTTAAAAAAACACTTACTAGAACACATTATGCTCAACACTTTTTCATATGATCACATTAATCATCACAACCATACTTTGTGATAGGTACTATTATTATTACTGTTTTACCAGTGGGGGAACTGAGACTTAGAGAATTTACTTAACCAAAGTTACAGATCGCAAGTGGCAGAATTCAGTACATTTTTATAAACTTTAAACCTTTATATATTAGAATCCAGAAGGTGGAAATTTGGTTGATCTTGTTCTTTGCTATAGATATCATAAAAATTTTTGAACAAATAAGTGACATAAAATAGAGCATGCCTGGAGATAATTAAAATATAGATTCCCCAGGATGCTCCGGGGGCTCAGTCAATTAAGCGTCTGACTCTTGATTTCAGTTCAGGTCATGATCTCAGGGTCTGAGATCATGGAACTGAGTTCTGCAATAGCCTCCTTGCTTAGAAGGAAGTCTTCTTGAAGATTATCTCTCCTCCCCTTCTGCCCCATGCCCCATTCGCACTCTCTTTCTTTCTCTCTCTCTCTCTCTCAAATAAATAAATAAACCTTAAAAAAAATAAGATAAAGATTCTCCAAAGAGAGGTTTTAATAGAATGGAGGGAGATAGGTAAATTAGGTGAAAAATAAAGAACCCTGATGAGTTGGGCCATAACTTGGAAAACAATTCTATACAACTTGGACCTATAGGTAGTGTGGGGAGGGTCAGGGCTATAGTAGGTAAATGTAAGTGTTATATTTTGTGCCTCATGACTACTGAAACATCCTTATTGATTTAGCTAGTTAGTAGGAGCAGAAATTTTTCCCATATAATTTTTTTCTGATATTTAACCTGAAAGGAATAACAAGACAAACAGCCATAAAGCTGGTTCATCAGATTCACTTAATCCCATCAACATGATTATATTCATTGAAAAATAGTCAAGGATTATTATTTAGGATTCATTTTTTAAAATAATTGAAATTGTGTGAAATATCACTGCAATGTAAGTAAATTCATCATCTGTTTATTTATTCTCTACATCATGCTCTTCTTTGCCATGTACATTTTCCTATCACTTTTCAGACTTAACACTTTTTCACCTTTTCTTAAAAAAAATCTAATTTCCTTTATATCCATTCCTCCTTTTGCTTGTCCTAGTCATCATGAATAAATTGTGTATGTATGAAGATGTCAGTGTACATAGATGAACGATGTGAATCAGAATACATTAAACTGACACTGTCAGTCTTCTCTCAACACCAACCTCACAGGCATAAATTTCCCCCTTTTATTTTTTTTAGAGGAAAATCTTCCTACAAAAAGATGTCTTCAACTATTTAGGACCAGATTTCTGGAGTTTTATTTCACATAAGTGTCAAAACTTGCAATTTAATAAATGAGAAAGAGGTTTACACCTAAAAGTTTCAAGGGGAAAGTACTTTCATTTAATACCTGGGCGGATGGATTTACCCTCGAGGTACCACATGAGGACAGACAGAGGCAATACAGATAGTTTTCTGCAAAGGAGTATTTATAAGTTAATCTTTTTTAAAAAAATTTTATTATTATTTCTTTTGAGAAAGAGAGAGAGAGAGAGAACTCAAGCATGTGAAGGTGGTGGGGAGGGACTGATGGAGCTAGAGAGAAATTCTTTTTTTTTTTTAAGATTTTATTTATTTATTTGACAGACAGAGATCACAAGTAGGCAGAGAGGCAGGTAGAGAGAGAGGAGGAAGCAGGCTCCCCGAGGAGCAGAGAGCCCAATGCGGGGCTCGATCCCAGGACCCTGAGATCATGACCTGAGCCGAAGGCAGAGGCTTTAACCCACTGAGCCACCCAGGTGCCCCCAGAGAGAAATTCTTAAGCAGGCTCCACGCTAGCTCAGAGTCCAATGCAGAGGCTCAATCTCATGACCCTGACATCATGACCTAAGCCAAAATCAAGAGTCAGACCAGGTGCCCCGAAGTTAATCTTATTCAAGTACTGATTTTCCCTTTTCTTTTTTTAAATTTGTATTTAAATTCCAGTTGGTTAACATATAATGTAATGTTATGTTCAGGTGTACATTTTAGTCATTCAACACTGAGGTACAACATCTGTTACTCATCACAGCAAGTGCACGCCTTCATCCCCATCACCTGTTTTATTGATCCCCCCACCCACTTTCCCTCTGGTAACCATCAGTTCGTCCTCTCTAGTTAAGAGTCTGTTTCTTGGTCTGCCTCTCTTTTCTTCCCCCTATGATCATTTGTTTTGTTTCCTAAATTCCACATATAAATGAAATGCACCCTGATATTTATAGCAGCATTACTAACAATAGCCAATGGAAAGAGCTAATGGAAAGAGCCCAAATGTCTCTCAACTGATGAATGGATAAAGAAGTTGTGTATATATGTATGTATATACACACACACAAAGAACTATTACTCAGCCATAAAAAAGAATGAAATTTTGCCATTTGCAATGATGTGGTTAGAGCTTGAATTTTAATGCTAAGCAAACTAAGTCAGAGAAAGCACTGGTTTTCATGATAAAATTAGAGGGCATTGTCCTGGATGAAAATGGCCCTTAGATATTATGAAATCTTACCTAAGAATTGAGAGATTCTCTGTGTAAAAGATTTTTTTTAAATAACCTTCTGCGTACACATTAAAAATATTTAAAATATGGACATAATTCAAATAAATAATGCTTAAAACTTTTTCTACAGCTAATATTTCACAATCATCAGTGAATTAATATTTCATTTCTGTATATTTAACTAGTGAGCAGTGTCTATTAAGGATTAGATAAAAATATAGTATAAGGATAAGAAATAAAGATAAGAAAGATAAGAATATGCTACTTGATGAGCCTGGTGAAGCACCAAATATTGTTGGCCAGTAGCTTTTCATGTTTAGCTTTTCTCATGCTCATATACTAGAGGGAAAGCAGGCCACTGCCTGTCACAGGTAACAAGACAAGGTAAAAGACTAGAAGGTTATTTTCTTTGACATGGGTTTATTATTCAATTGATGCATTTCTCAAATTTGAAATTAGGTGAGTTGGTAGAGCAAGAATATTTTTATAAATATGACAGAAGGATTCATAAAATTTTAATTGCATAGAATTTTTACAGATTCAGCAATTTGAATTCCAACATTTACAGAAAATGCTATACAATGGTTTTAATTCACATCAGGAGGAAAACATGAACTGCCAAAGTAACAGGGCTCTTCACCTTGTCAGGTTTTTAATGACACAAGCAAAGATTTTAGATTAAAGGTTATGGTTTACTTTCAGGGTTCTTTCTACATATAGTGTTCTTCTACGGATAACTTTTTTCCCACTCTCTGAAGTTCCTTTCTTCCTCAGAGAACTTGAGAACTGGGATAAATAAAGGAAGAGGTACAGAGAGATGGAAAGGTAAGGCTGAAGAGATATGGGCTGAGATATTAATAGCCCAAGAGCTGTGGATCCCAGGTGAGCCTTCTGGCTTTGCAATGTTTTTTATTAAATGCTAAAATTTAAAAAAAAACCTCACATAGCCAATCAATTATACTCCCAAATCTTAGACATGAGATCATTAGTCTTAGAAACATATTTATTAGCATGACTGTTGGCTAAAACTTGGGGAGTCATATTCCTGTAAATTATATTTGGAGAAGAGATAATTAAATACATCCATGATTTGGGAGATGATAGATATTGCTATACATAATTCATTATGTAGGAAAAAGTTTACCTACATCTTAAATTTAAATCATTTCTAAAAAATGCATTTATGTTCCCCAAATCTATTATTTTGAATATATGATCCATATTTTCTTTATTGAACTTGTGGAAATGCTTAAAAACAATTGTCATAAAAGTTCATTTTCACCCATTAAACACTAGATTTTTGTGTATCCCCCAGAATCTTTCTTAAGGATTGGTTTTTCATGATCTAAATAACAGAATGAAGACTGAAATAAATTAGTCATCTTGGCTTCTTCAAATAGCCACATTTATTGCTTTTAAAACAACATGAGGTACCTGACTGTGAATATGTTTCTCTGTATGGGATTATTTAATGAGCTCAGCCAGTCGGTCATATATAACTGTTTTGCTTGAAAATGGCTTTTTTGCAAAAATTTTTACATATATTTTGACATGAAATTTCAGCATAACAGAAACTCAATCAAAGTTAACATTTATATTAGCTGATTTTTAATGTTTGAAAAAACAGGAGAGAAATACGGAACAGCACAAGGCAAAGTAGGAAAATTAAGCACAAGATAAGTATTAATAAAGAAGAAAAACAAAGATTCAGATTACTGCCTTGAAACCATATGGCTAGATATTAGACTGCATTTTAAAAGCTCTTTTTACTGTTAATATAACTTGCAGAGCCATACATAAAACCCTCCCATCAATCTGACTTTTCCAGTTATCACTCCTTTGCTTTTCTTTACATTTTCACTATTATATCTATCTCTAATTATGTAGATTTGTTTTGCCTGTATTTTTAAATTCTGTGTCAATGGAGTCATACTGTATGAATTGTTGCCTTTGCCTAACTTTAAGTCATTAGATTCATCCGTGCTACTGTGCGTACTGGTAGTCTGTCCCCTCTAGTACTGTAAGTGTTTCACTGTGTGAGTCAATCACACTTGATTTCTCAATCCCGTTGTTAATGGGCATTTTAACTATTTTCAGTTTAGGACATTTAAAACAAATATTTCTATGAACAAACGAGAGCACTTATCCTGGTACATCTTAACCTATCTCTAGGTATATCCCATCTTGAGGGAAGTTTCTGGGTCATGGAATAATATGTATATATTCAACTATAGTAAATAATGCCTCCTTGTTTTCCACAGCAGTATATTAATTTATACTCCTACAGTGGGGTTTGTTTCTGTGGCTCTATGTCCCCACCAGCACTTGGAACTCTCAGACTTGAAAGTTTTTACCAATCTGATAGTTATGTGCAGATATCCTATTGTGGTTTCGATTTGCCTTTTCTTTATCACCAAAGATACTGAATACCTTACAAAATGTTTATTGACTATTGGATACCTCTTTTGTAATTGCCTGTTGAAGTCTATGGCCATTTTCCTGCTGACTTGTCTATATTTTTCTAATTGGTTTATATACCTATTTTATATATTCAGAACAAGAGCCTTTTGTTGGTTGTATGTCTAAGAAATATACTGTGAGGCTTGCCTTTTTGGCTATCTTAATAATATCTTTTTCTCAATTTCCATGTTACCTTTTATTTTTTGTGAACATATTTTATCAATAGGCCACTGACTGAATTATTCCATCTAGAAAAGGAAATAGTCACTCTGCCCCATTTTTCAAATATCCATTTTGTCCTTTCACATACACTTTTTATTATTGAAGTACCAATCCTCTTAACAAGTTTTTAAATGAATGGTAGTGTTGAATATTGAATAAGCACAATGTTATACAACAGACCTCTAGCACTTTTTAATCTTGCACAACTAAAACTTTATACCCATTAAAGAGCAACTTCCCATTGCCTCTTTCTACTACCATTGGCCATCATTCTATTTCTGAGTTCAGCTTTTTAAAGTTCCAAATATAAATGAGAACATATGGTATTTGCCTTTCTCTGTCTGACTTATTTCACTTAGCATAATACTCTCAAGTTCCATCCATGTTGTCACAAAAAGCAGGATTTCCTTCTTTTACATGGCTGAATAATATTCCTGTGTGTGTGTGTGTGTGTGTGTGTGTGTCTGATGTTTTCTTTATTCATTCATCCATTAGGTTGTTTCCATATCTTGGCAATTGCAAATAATCATACCATAAACATGGGAATACAGGTATTTCTTTGAGATACTGATTTCCTTTCCTTCAGATATATACCCACGATCGTGATTGCTGGATCTTATGGTAATTCTTTTCCTAATTTATTAAGGAAACTCTATATTGTTTCCCATAGTGGCTGTACTAATTTACATTTCTTCCAATAGTGCAAAAAAATTCCCTTTCCTCCACATCCTCACCAACACTTGTTATTTCTTATCTTTTTTATTTTAGCCATTTTAACAAGTGTGAGGTGATCTCATTGTGGTTTTAATTTGCATTTCCCTGATGGTTAATGATGTTGATCATCTTTTCATGTGTTTATTGGCCATTCAGATGTCTTCTTTGGAAAGGTGTCTATTCAAATCCTTTGTCCATTTTTTAATTGTACTATCTGTATCTTACTACTGGCTTGTATGAGTTCCTTATTTTTTTGATAAAAACTGCTTATCAGATGAAGTGTTTGCAAATATTTTCTGCCATTCCATATGTTGCCTTTTCATTTTGCTGATAGTTTCTTTTGCTGCTCAGAAGCTTGTTAGTTTGATGTAGTCTCATTTGCTTATTTTTGCTCTTGTTCCTTGTACTTCTGGTATCATTTCCAAAAACCTGTTGTCAAGACCAGTGTTCAGGAGCTTTTTCCCTGCATTTTCTTCTTGTAATTTTACAATTTAGGGTCTTACTTTTAAGTTTAATCCATTTCAAGAAGTAGATAAGTAATGCTTATATCTTTGACTGCTTGGTGGCCATTAACCTCAAAAAAATATTTTGAGAGTTCCCTGGGGCCTTGGGATAACTGCTTTCCCCTTCAAAAAGAATTTGCATTTGCATCTGCCTAGTACTAGGGGCCTCATACTCCTGGACCATATCAGGCTAAGTTCAAGTCCTGAGAGTCCCTGGTCTAATTAGAATTCTCAGAGTACAAATCTGAGAGAGGATTCTTCTGGACCCTCCTAATGAAGGGTCTCTGGAAGCCACAACCCCAGAGATCCATTTTCTTCTCCCTTCTAAAAATAGCAAGGCAACCACCTGAGCAGTTCCCAATGATTACAGAGGTAGGAGGTAGAAACATCTAAAATCCAGTTCATCCATACCTGAGGATGTAACATCTGGGGCTCCAGCTCAAAAGAAGCATTCTCCTGCAAAATCTTCCACCTTAGTAAGCTGTGGGCCTTGACTTCTCTCTGGACAAGATTACAGAAATGGAACCAGAGCTCCAACGGCTGTGGCAACAATACGTGCCTTCTGGATAAAGACAGCCTTGGTGTTTTAATATTCTGCTTACCTCCCAGTTACAGGATCTCATCTAAACACTGGTCAGATCTTGAATGTTTTTAAACTGCTATATACACACACATACACATATTCATACATATACATATAAACTTTTGTCCAGCATATTTTATTGTTTTCAGTTGGGAGGGTTAATCTGAGTTACCCAATTTACCATTACCAGAAACAAGACTTAGGTGACATTTGTAAGTGTGTTTGTCAAGCAAATAATTTTCCAGATCTATTTCATTTTGTTTCTTTTCTTGTTTTTTTTTTTTTTAGCACACTTTTCCTGTGCCATAATTATACTTTGTATGTGGTACTCCCCTGGCTATAGTACTTTTTTCTTCCCACATTGTCCTTTACTGAGCTCTTTTTTAAATGTATCCATTTCTTTTATTTATAAATTTATTTTTTTGAGAGAGAGAGAGAGAGAGCTGGGGGTGGGGTGGGTGCAGAGGGAGAGGAAGAGAGAAAAATCTTAAAGAGGCTCCATACCCAGCACAGAGCCTAACACAGGGCTCGACCTCATGACCTGAGCCAAGATCAAGAGTCAGACACTCAACCAACTGAGCCACCCAGTTACCCCTAATGAGCTCTTATTCATCCTTTAAGGTAGCCCAGGAATCATCTCAGGAAGTCTTACTGCATTCCCTCCCAAATATCAGAGTTGGTGTCCCCATGAACTTTATTGCAGACAGAGAAGAGATGTTTAACAGTGTAAGGATTGCAGGGGTTCTAGTCAAGACTAGTAGACACACAGACAAATAAGAACAGATGGCAGCTATAAATGACCAATATCAGTCTGTACTGAGTAAGTATCAACAGTGTTCAAAGAATATACAATAAGATGTGATAACTTATGCATATTATCACAGTATACTGTTCTGTAATCTGCTGTTTACATATCCCCTTGGATAATCTGTGAGGCCATTATGGACAGGGAACAGTCATATTCACCTGGAATCTTATGTTGCATGGGTTATTGGTACAAAGAAGGCCCCAAAAAATACTTTTTTCAGTTAACTTAAAGAAATGTTAAGTTCATGGAACTGCTTAAAAAAACTCATTAAATAAATCACTTCTTATCCTTTCACAGCTTTAACCACTGGAAGTTCATGAACAATGAATTCACTTCACTCATCCTGTTGGAACACCTCTGCTGAACTTTTGAATAAATCCTGCAATAAAGAGTCTTCTTATCAAACCCTCAGAATTGTGGATACAATCATCCTCCCTTCTATGATTGGGATTATCTGTTCAATGGGGCTGGTTGGCAATGTCCTCATTGTATTCACTATAATAAGGTAAGAGCTTCTATTATTTTCCATAACTTAGGCACATTCCATACTTACTAAATGAAACCTTTTCCCTCTATAGGATTTTTCTTAATGAAATCGGTTTTGGTAAGATTTGGTTAAGAGCATTAAAGAAGGTTCTACAGATATTTGCATCATGTATTAAGTAACATCTGAGTTGCAAAACTCAAACTGAAAAGACCTAAGCAATGCTTCCTGCTGGGTTGGTGAATTTTTACAGCCATGATTCTCAATCTTAGCCCCATATAGGATTACCTGGGGAGCTTTCAAAAATCCTAATACATGGTTTCGTCCTAGACTAATTAATTCAGAATCTCTAGAGCTAGAGCCCAGGCATGGAGTAAAACTACAACACAACCATTTTATTTCCAACTTTCGACAATAGGAGTTATCCTGTGTAAGGCTCAGAGATGTTTATACAGCCAATAAAGATGGAGTTTCTATATTTATTTTAAAAAACAAAAACAGAAACCTTACCCCCCCCTCGGTTGGTTAAAGAGATTATTTTGGGGCACCTGGGTGGCTCAGTGGTTTAAGGCCTCTGCCTTCGGCTCGGGTCATGATCCCAAGGTCCTGGGATTGGGCCCCACATTGGGTTCTCTGCTCGGCGGGGAGCCTGCTTCCCCCCCCCCCCCCCCCTGCCTGCCCCCCTGCCTACTTGTGATTTTTTTCCCCTTTAAAATAAAAAAAAAAAAAAAAAAATTAAAAAAAAAAAGAGATTATTTTGCACTCATTTGGGAAGAAAGAGACTCCACCTGATCACCCAAAGATTCAGGCAGTCACAGAGGGTGAGCTGTTCCCCTCAGTGTAGACCAGTCCCATGTAGGCCAAACTGAGAGTCATCTGCTCCCAACCCCTGCCTTTGCTTCACATCTCCCACCTCACTCAGGTAATTCCCTCCGTCCTCTCAACCTCAGGGCATAAAGCTCAACCTGGAAAATAATAATAGATTTACTTGTTTCCCATGGTTTCAGAGTTAGTGTGCAGAGTCAGTGTGCCCCATCATTGCTTGATACCTTTGCTATCCTGATAATTTTTACATTTAAGTTTTACTTGTTTTAATCAACATAAGATTTAAATGTTATTGCCCTAGTCTCTAATCATGCTTATAACCATCATTAAAGAAAATTTCATCCATGCTTCTATATAAGAAAACACATTTGAGAGTACCTCCTAGTAGGTGTATATTAACACATAACTACAATAATCTTTTGTTTAGCATATTATACTTACAAAGCACAGTTGCAATCTCACTTAATCCTCAAAAGAGCAGTACTATTATTATACCCATCCAGGGAAAGAGACTTAGGAGAGAGAATAACTTGTCCAGCATCACACAGCTAGAAAGTGATAGTCCTGGAATGGAACTCAGATCCCATGATTGCAAATCCCAGGCTATTTTCTCCACACTAATAAAAACAAACAAATTGGGGCACTTGGGTGGCTCAGTCGGTTAAGCATCTGCCTACCACTCAGATCATGATCCCAGGGTCCTGGAATAGAGCCCCACACTGGGCTCCCTGTTTAGTGGGAGCCTGCTTTTTCTACTGCTCCTCCCTACCCCCTTTCTCAGATAAATAAATAAAAATCGTTTTTAAAAAAATCATCAAAACTAGAAAGATGGCTGTATTTACTATGTGGATAAAAGAATCCTCAGAGAAGCAATTAAGAACAAGAGCAGCTGGGACGCCTGGGTGGCTCGGTTGGTTAAGCAGCTGCCTTCGGCTCAGGTCATGATCCCAGCGTCCTGGGATCGAGTCCCACATCGGGCTCCTTGCTCAGCGGGGAGCCTGCTTCTCCCTCTGCCTCTGTCTGCCTGTGCTCGCTCTCTCTCTCTCTCTCTAACTAATAAATAAATAAAATAAAAAAAAAAAAAAAAAAGAACAAGAGCAGCCATCACAATGGTGATGGAGATGACACTCACCCTCCCTAAAAAGGTCATAACTGTTCACTTTCCCAAGGTGGCTTCTCATCAGCAAGCCCACTTTCAAATTTTTATTGTCATTATCTCTGCAGTTAAGTGTGGCATTATGAATGGCATTTTTTACACCATCCATTACTGAAGATTTATTTAATATATTGGAATTTTACTGTCAATGAATTCAAGGCATTTTGTATTGTATCCTATAAAGCCATTTGTGAATATCAAGCATTTTATTATTTTTTAACTTAAATTTTAAGTAGTTAACATATGGTGCAATAATGGTTTCTGGAATATCAAGTATTTTACATTAATTTTTTTAAGTGCTAGTAGTTCAATGCAGTATGTATTACTAATACCCATTGCAAACCCAGCACCAAAGGTTATGAAAATACCAAAGAAATGTGGTAGTATCTGACTCTAAAAAGTTCCCATTTAGTGGAAAAGATAAGATTTAAACACATAATTGGGGTGCCTGGGTGGCTCAGTCGTTAAGCGTCTGCCTTTGGCTGAGGTCATAATTCCAAGGTCCTGGGATGCAGCCCCACATCAGACTCCTTGCTCAGCAGGAAGCTTGCTTCTCTCCCACTCTCCCTGCTTGTGTTCCCTCTCTTGCTGTCTCTCTCTCTCTCTCTCTGTCAAATAAATAAATACAAGTCTTTTTTAAAAAAGGTTTAAACACATAAAATTGAAAACAATATGACATTAGAAACAATCAAGTGAAAAAAAAAAAAAAAGATGGCTCAAATAATGAGTTCCAGGGAGGAAAATGGAAGTAATCAGATATTCTCAGGAAGCCTCAAGGAGGAAATAACACCAAGTAGAGAGTTAATAGTCAGAAACATGAGAATGTTTCTAGCTCTTTCTTGTTAGCCTGTTGCTCCTGCCCACTTTTCCTTACATCTTTCCCTCATACTCCTTGATATTTTTGCTGTCCTCTCCTAGAGAGACATGTAGCATACCTCATACCCATAGATCTAGCCTTGGCCTCACTGGGGAGAAATAGAGTTCTTACAACGTGCTGGCCCTGCAGAAATGGTTGCATTTTTTACAGGCAACTTTTATATGCAAAGACTCTTCAATGTTAAATTTCAGACACTGCAAAAAGCTGTTGAAGAGGTTTTGGGGGACAGAGAAAATTCTTGGCTCCCCTCAAATGACACCAATAGATAATGGTCTGACCCTATCTACTCATCTGGAGACAAAGCTGGAAAAAAAGAAGAAAAGTGGAGTATGAACTATTCCAAAAGTCGATACTGAGCTATAATTCCTGGAAACAGATTCTCAACATAAAGCAAATAACCATTTAACTAGAAAAAAGAAAACCTGAGCCATCATACTGACCAATTTATTTGCAATGACTGTGAAAAATCTGTCCTTTCTTTGTATCATTACCATTTTATAGATAATATGTGAGAAGATATATGTTAACGGAGCATTTAAGATGAATCTTTTAGTCTCTCAAAAAACACTTGGAAGCAACTTAATTTTAACTTTCATTACTAGGACTTTAATATTTTTCTTTGCAAATTCCTCTCCAAAAATGTATTCATCTTTCAAAAGTCATGTGGAAGCAAATTAATTTTAATTTCTTTTTTGGCTTGGAATTAACCTAACACTTTTTTAAATTGCTCTCCAAAAATTTTAAGGCAATTTGTTATTAATATTTTCCTCATGCCTTGCCATGATCTTTTACTTGTTACCTTCTTAACAGATGGGTGGCCTAATTAGAATACCAAAACTACACTAAAAATAAGGAGAAATAGATATATTTAAAGATTTAGGGACTTTCCTATTTATGATGAATATTTATCTCAGAAGATGAATAGAACTAAAATCAGTAAGATCATTAGTGATTCTGGGAAGAAAGCAATAAACTAACTCCTAACTTTGCACAGGAAAACTAGAAACATGTATGAAAAAAACAGATTTGGGGAAGATGGAGTTTCCAGAATAAGAGGTTCTGTGTGGCTATTTTTAAGAGTAAGAAGCAATTTGTGCATTAGGAAGGTGACTATAAAGTAGTGAGGCCAGATCATTACTAGTCTGTCACACGTTAAATTCAGAGCTAGTCTAAAGTAAGCTAGATTAGAAAATGTAGGAGGGAAATTGGGCCAATTATAACATAATCATTTCTCCCTTTTATTTTTCAGAGAGAGACTAGTGAACTTAACCCCATTACATAACTATGTTCCACAGTCTCAGTGGGCCCTGGGAAACTACTTACACAAAGGGGAGGATGTTCTTCTCCATCAGAACCCTTACCTCCTGAACACATCATTCCCCTGTCTACTGACAGACAGCTTCACGTGGGCAAAGACTCTAAGGGATGCCCTTCTTCCCGATAAATAAAAAGTCCTTGTTCTGTCATTCTCTAACCTCAACTCCCTATAAAGTCAACAAATTCACACTAAGTCATGAATTACTAAAACACCTTACTTTAAACCCTCCCAAAGCTATCTACATTTTATACAGAGATTATAAGAGGGTCAATGCATTAACCTGAAGGAACACTAATGATCTGATGGTGGAAGACCAGTTGCTAAGACAGATGGGGAGGGGAAATACTTAGAACAAGGCTTCTTCCTTTCTCCAAGCCAGCTTAAATTGTAACTACTGGCTCCCTTTGACCCAGTCTTCAGCCATTCTCAGAGTATCAGTCATATGTAAGCTCTTGTAGGATGGACCATACCCTTGCTACACACATACCCTATGTTTTAGATACTGCAGAACTTTTCAGCCACATCTATTCACCTGAAGTGGAAAGTTGTTGAGAGAGCCTCCTTGCGACGGTCCAGTGCACCAAGACAACTCTGGAATCTGAAGGGGTTGAATGCCTTGCCCAAGGACACCACGAGGGCATAGAAATGAAAATGGAATTCCCAGGCAGGTTCTCTTTCAACTGTATTATGCTAAGTATCTAGAACAAGGCTGACAAATATGTCCCTTGACCCTAAACTCTCCCATCCATACCAGTCATCTCCAAACTGAGCACAGGTTAGTCCTGTAAGTAGTGCCTGGGTGAAGATGCAGAATTCTTTTCAGCACAGTGCTTCACAAAATCACTACTAATCCATTGGGGTTGGTTTACAATAGGAATTTAATTCAACTAGAGTTAAAAACCTAACAGGGGCTGGTAAGGAAACCCAGAGACACACAAAACCAGAAAGCTTCTACCCTGTCCTACCACCATCTCCCACCCCAACACCACTTCCCTACTCCTGGCCCTGAGCTGGATGGAGAAAAAGAAGCAGGTGGTTTTACGGACCTCAGGAGTCTGGGCTGCCTAGTGGGAGCTATAGCCATAATGGGATCTGGGGCCATGGAACAGGGACTACAGGATGAAGGTGGAACGATGGATGGAATTCAGCCACTGCCCAGAGATGCCAACAGTAGAAAGAACAAGGAATTGCCCTGGCCTCTCCTCTCCTCCATCTTCCAGTTTCCCCCCAATAGTGCTTCCTATTGGCCAAAACCAACCAAAAACCAGTTGGCAAGGACACCTAGGAACACAGCTGGAGAAGGTGGGAAATGGATTTGAGAGCAAACTGATCAGCGAAACGGCCTCCTGCATGTGTGGTGTTATATGTTTTAGCAGTTTTCTCTAATCCATAGTACATACTGTCATTTCTGATTGCAAAATGTAAACATGTTTTTAATAGAAAAATTTTAAAGTCAAAATCAGTCCTATTACTATTACCCAATAAGTAATCACTGTAACCAATTGATATATGATTGCAACATATTTTTAAACACATGTTGAAATACATTATTTAGGTGTTACATAAATGTATGCTATATACATAATTAGGAATTTTTTACTTAATCAGTATGTTTCCCTTTTGGTTAAATATTCTTGCAAACCATGATTTATAACAACTATATAATTTATTGTAGGGTAATGAGGAAAACCATAATTTGTTTTATCATTCTCCAAATTAGTGAACATTAGATATGGCCATGTTAACCATATGCAAAACATGTTAGCTAAAATGGTCACTACTCTACATTTTTTATTTTAAATGTTTGAGTCATGAGAGACAGAAATCTAATGAAGCCTGGCAATGGAAAATCTGGAGATAAATTAGACCTAAAAAAAGAATGCAAGTGATATAGGTAGAGATTTTACAATTTCTCTTTATTTGTGTTTTAATTTCTATGCTGTCACTTTGAGTAAAGAAAGCAGTAATAGACATAATGTATTATTTTTATTGCCCTATTATCTTATGCCCAGATCATCTTTTGCTTCGGAATTCTCCTTTTCTATACAGAATATCATTTAGAAACACTTAATTTTTTTAATTACCAGTTAATGGCCTGTACTGTCCTCAACAATGGAATTACCATAATTCATTATCAGTAAATGATGGGTCCTGTCTAGAGAAGAGCAAGGGTCGTGAATCTAATTGCTGCAATTAGACCCAAAGCAACCACTTACAGTTTATATCCCAATTCAAATGGAAATAACATCTGCTTATGGGCTAAGATTTATGGGAGTTTTTGTGGTGTTTTTGCTTTTTGTTTTTGTTTTTGTTTTTTTTTTTTGATGTGGAAATTTTTCTACCTGACCTCTAAGGTCTATCCTCCTTCACCCCTGCCCATCTCCCACTGCCACAGGCCTGGAGAAGACAGAGGATGAGAGACCAAGGATAGTCCTTGGCTGCTCTTCTCATTGACAAGATCTTTTCCTCAAATCTCTTCTCATTTTGGGTCTTTCTGATATGAGTCACCACCAGCTGGGGACAAGGAATCAACGTGATTTATACTGGCATCAACAACACCCAGAGTGTGGTTGCTGAGTCAAGCACTCAACGGCAATAACTTCCCACAAAACGTGGACTTGCCAGGGCCTGGGTAAAACATCCTCACGGACTAGTCTCACAGGAGGATTCATTGGCTTATAAATAAAATTCACAGGCTGTAGAATTTTCAGCCAATGAATGATAAAGACACACACTAGCCTCCAAGCGAGGAGCAAAGCCCTGAACTAGCAACTGTGGCATAACCTTAGGGCTAATGTTTATGTACTCTTAAAAGTCTTATTTGTCCTCAGTTCAGTTGCCACTTCTGCCAAGAAATCTGCTTTGACTGTCCCCAAAGGAGGGACAGAGGCCTGTTTTGTGTGCTCCTTGTGCTTCCTCTAGCTTTCTCTCATCGCCCTGCGGGGATCGTGTATTTAGACATATCTACAGTACAAACTCTTTGATGTTCTGGTTTATAGATTATTTAGCTTTGCAGCCCCAGAGCACAATGTTATGCTTGACCTATAATTGGTATTCAATAAAATATTTGTTGAATTAATGAATATTATCTCCCAGATAAAGATGTTACCTGTTTATTATTGTATGTCCCAACTCCTTGAACATAGGAACCAACTAAATTTTTTATTTCAATTTCTGCTCTTGGGAAATTCTTTTGTGTATGAAGAAGAGTGCCATATCTAGGTAGCACTGAAATCACTCCCCCCAGCAGAAGCCATGAGATCATCCTCCCTCCCTCTACCAGTTTACCCTTTTCAGATTTCTTCTCTACACTGTCTGGATTTCCGCATCTTAATTTATAGTCTTTGCTAGTGGGTTAAAGTTTCTTGGGATATTTCTAAGTAAAGGTTGAAATTTCTTTAGCAATGACTTGTTAGGATTGACTTCCACTTCAGTGGGAGAAAAAAAATGAATTATACAATGGAAACCATTTGTTTTCCCTGTTCTGCTGTCTTTGGTGATAAGCATAAGCAAGGACTTAGCCTTTCACTGGAGTAAGTTTAGAGTTGGTATAATTTGTATGTAGAAACTACCTCCAAAACTTAGTGGCTTAAAACAATAAACATTTATTATCTCATACCATTTCAAGGGGTGAGAATCCAGGAACAACTTAGCTGGGTGGTTCCAGCTTGGAGGCTCTCACCAAGCTGCAATTACGCTGCCCTCCAAGGCAACGGGAGCATCTACTTCCAAAGTAGCTCACTCACACACCTGGAAGACTGGTGCTGGCTGTTGACAGCATGTGGACCTCTCCATGTGGACATCCCCAAAGAGTTGCTTGAGTATCTTCCCAAGATGGCAGCTGGCTACCCCAGAGAGAGTGATCCAAGAGAGTGCAAGGAGGAACTCTATAATGCCTTTATGTTCTATGTCACACATTGTCATTTCCACCAAATTCCATGTATGAAAAGTGGGTTACTAAGCCCAACCACCCTCAAAGTGAGGGAACTATGTTCCACCTTTCAAAAGCAGTATCAGAGACTTTGTGGCCATATTTTTAAGCTACCACAGATATATAGATATCTATATAGATATATAGATATATAGATATAGATATCTATATCTATATATCTATATAGATATCTGTATATCGTTCAGAATGTTTAAATATGCACAAGACTAAGCATTTGTATGTGCATTTGGGTAGGTGTTCCTTTAACTTCTTTTTAAAATTCATTTTGACAATTAACAATTTGCAACAGGTGGCATAAATTGAAGAAGGTGCAGACTGTCAATATCAATCCTCAGTTTCCATGCTTTTCTTTCAGGTCCAGGAAAAAAACCATTCCTGACATTTATATCTGCAACCTGGCTGTGGCTGATCTTGTTCACATCATTGGAATGCCTTTTCTTATTCATCAGTGGGCCCGGGGAGGAGAGTGGGTGTTTGGGGGGCCCCTCTGCACCATTATCACATCCCTGGATACCTGCAACCAGTTTGCCTGTAGCGCCATCATGACTGTGATGAGTGTGGACAGGTAAGTAAAGAAATTTTGAAATAGGTTAACATAATTCAGAAGTGCCTGTTATTTCCCACCATCATCCCAACTTAAGCAACATTGGTGCTGGTTTGTAACAGCCAAGTTCCTCTTCCTTTGCTAGTTTCATTGGAGGACTTAAAAATATTCTTTCCAATTTTCATAGAAATATATTTTTAATGGAAAACTTAAGACACTAAAATCTCCTTTTTGCAAATCATTCTTTTTAACTTCAGTTTTATTTATAATTCACTGCAAGATAAAAAAAGTATCTGGAAATCATGAAAGGTTGGAAACCAGAATGAGTGCATCATTCTTGCAATAAGGAAGCTGAGGTCCCAAGAAGTGAGGGGCTTTTCTGAAGACACTTGGCAAGTCAGTGGCAGAGCTGAGAATTAAAGTAGGTCTCCTCACTCTGTCCAGGTCTCTTTCTGGTATGTTCAATATCTCACTGGTATGTTCAATATCTCACAGACTCCTGTGATCACCTAGCAGCTTGAAGGAATCTGGGGAATAGCTATAAAGAGATGTTCCAGGGCGCCTGGGTGGCTCAGTTGGTTGAGCGGCTGCCTTCGGCTCAGGTCATGATCCTGGAGTCCCGGGATCGAGTCCCACATCGGGCTCCCAGCTCCACGGGGAGTCCGCTTCTCCCTCTCACCTTCTCCTCGCTCATGCTCTCTCTCACTGTCTCTCTCTCAAATAAATAAATAAAAATAAAATATTAAAAAAAAAAAAAAGAATTCTTTAAAAAAAAAAAAAGAGATGTTCCAGTACCAGGAAGATCATACTTTACAATTTTTATACCCCTTGTTATGACTGGTTAATGCAAATGCTACCATCTTACATCATTAGAAGTGTACTTGTCTGTGACCTGGAATGTACCACAACCATATTCACCAACAATGTAAACTAATATTATTAAATAACATTATTAAAGGAGATGTTATTAAAGGAGATGATAGTGATGGTGGGTACTTGTGAAACCAGTGAGCGATGGAGCCCAGTTCAGGACCAAGCTGTCTCTAGAGAGGGCAGGTTGCTAGTAATTACCTCCTTATCTGGCCTCTGTAGGAAGCAGGTGAACTAGGATGTCCCTGCATCATTCAGAAGCTAGGACCTCCAGACTAGGTCTTAGCAGCATTCTCCAAATAGAAACAAGCCCTAAAGACACAGTAATATGCGTAACAGGAATTGTCTTGGAGATCAACCCACATAAAGTCTCCATCCATCTTCCCATCCCTACCCCAAGCCAGCACACTTAACCGCCCCACCCAGATCTACTTTATCTTTTTCCCTCGTTGCCAATATATCACATGGTTTAATTTACTTTGTGTGTGCATGTATGTGTGTACTTTTTATTGTTCAGCTTCCCCTGCCCCTCAAAGGTAAATTCCACAAAGACAGGGTCTTTGATCATTAATATATCCCAAGTATCTGTGTGACAGAACCTGGCACAGGGGTGCTCAGAAAATATTGGTGAATAAGTGACTCTCAGTCTTGAGGGCTATGTTAAATTTCCCTGGGTCCATCTGGGACTCCTTCCTCAACTCTGCCTCTTTTACCCTTCCACATGTGCCTTTGGGGTGGGGAAGTGATGAGCAGTTTCTCAAATGAATAAACAAAGGAATAGCAAGGTTTAAAGAAATCATTCACTGAATCATTATTATTCAGACTTGAATAATGATGGTGGGGGTTGCCTGGGTGGCTCAGTGGATTAAAGCCTCTGCCTTCGGCTCAGGTCATGATCCCAGGGTCCTGGGATCGAGCCCCGCATCGGGCTCTCTGCTCGGCTGGGAGCCTGCTTCTCCCTCTCTCTGTCTGCCTCTCTGCCTACTTGTGATCTCTGTCTGTCAAATGAATAAATAAAATCTTTAAAAAAAATGAATAATGATGGTGATGTTCAATGCACTTTTTATAACCTGTTGCTTTCCTGTAAAAGAATTCTCAAAATATAGAGTGTGCTTCTCAATTTATAATTAACATCACATTTTAAAATCAATGTACTATGTAGGTCTGGTTAGTTCAGCTGATGACAGCCAATGCTGAAAGTGTCTTGAGTAAAGGTTGGTGAGCCTGCCAGCATCCCAACACAGGGAGAGGGCTCTGCACAGGCAGGCCCACTGCAAGAAAGCAACTTAAGTACAAGTCTTACCAATTGTAATCCCATTCTCAGAGATAATAAAATTTCTTGAAACCCTGAACCCTGAAAGCAGGAGAGTATTGACTTTTTCTTTAAAGAAGGGAAATTGTACCTCTTCTGTAAATCTCTTACTGCAAATAAAGAGAACAGACATTGTCTGCATTGGACCAGACCAGCTGTACACATTTCCTAAGGCTCACAGATTCTTTACTGTGAGTGAATGTGTGCATGTGCATGTGTGTCTTATACACCTGAATTTTATTTTTTTTTAATCTAGTGGACACACTATGCTAAAATTTTACTTTAGAATTATCATACTAGGACCCTTATCCTTCTTTCTGCCCTTACTGGATCACATGACCAGAGAAAAATGAAATTTCTATAAAACTGAACCTTTTCCTCTTCAACATTTCTTTGAGTTCCAACTGTACTACATGGATAAAACTTCAACAATATCTGCAATTTTGTAAAAAGAAATGTACTTCTCTTTTCAAGGCCATAACCACAACATTGACCATGTCAGTGCCATCAGCAAGCCTTATTGCTTAAACATTAGGCTGTTTTAATTGCAAATTCAATAGAGCCTAAGTTTCAAGTGTTTCTGATAATTTTCATCCATCTTTCTCTGATAAGTATATCTACATGTATGTGTAGTATCTCAAAAGTGGGTACCTACCTCCAAATCAATACCAAAAAAGTTCTGTAAATATTCAAAATATTAAAAACATACACCTCGAAATGAAAGCTGCCTAGACTACTTGTATAAATAAATTCTCTAGAACATCAAAAGTCAGTAAGCAGAAGCCAAATCCCCTATTCATTTATTCATTCATTCAGCAAATATTTGAATATGACCATAGGCCAGGAACTATGCTGGATATAGGAGATACAGCAGCATTAAACTAACAGTCAAGGTTGGTTCCTTCCTTCGTGGGGCTTCTACTCCTGAGATGTAGACAGACATTAAGTGAAGAGTCACACAGGTGAATCTGTATTTCCACACAATGATGCGTACTAGGAAGGGAAAGGAGAGTTCCCCTACAATCTGCATGTATGGTCACGGGCCTTTATAGAGAGTGAGTGGTCAGGCTTCTCTGAGACACAGACTGTTACATAGAGACTCAAAGGAAGAGCAAGAGGAATCAGAGGGAGCCAGCATGCATCTGGCCCTGAAAGGAAAGAGAGCTTGAAGGAAGGCCAGGGAGAGACTGACACAAGCTACAGCCCGAGTGACAGGCAGTGCCAGGTGAAGAAAGTCTTTGCAAGCAACGGTAAGAATTCTGAATTTTATCTGAAAGGCGATGGAAAACCAGTGAGGGGTTTTCAGCTGGGGAAGGAGGGTGTTGGGGTGAGGATACAATCAGAGAAGATATGCTAATTTATTGATGCCATGACTCCATCCCCCTTTAATCTCAGACAGAATGATGGCTGGGCATCTGTACAATCACTGCCTCATTCCCTTCCCCGGCAAGGGGGTTGGGGTGGGAGTCCTTCTTTCCCCAGCCATAGGTAATGAAGGTGCAGTATGCAGAAGGAGGAGCGGCTAAGGTACCATGGGCCACAAGAGTCTCCCTGCATGCCAAAGGGTCCCTTAATTAAGTATCCCTTAGAAAGTCCTGCCTCTTATGCAAATTTGAAAGAACAGGGGAAAAGAAATTTTTTACTTTTATAAATCTTCCTTAAGTAGCTCTAAAAAAATTAAATGACCATGAAAACATATTTTACATTAATTTAATGTCTATAAACACTGCCTTCCAACACCTGCACCTCCAGCAAAAGTGCATGTTCACAAACACTCTTCCTTCTGGGTCTAGCCTCTTTAGTTTTCAGTTTGGTCTGAAAAATTCTTCTTGGATTTCCTAGAGAACAAAATATATATGGTATGTCAGGACTTCAAGTTTAATTCATGACTCTCCTTTTTTTCTGAATCAGAAATGGAAAAGAAAGAAAGAAAGAAAACCCCTTTCCCTATGAAATTAGCCCACATCCCCTCTCTGGACTCCAGCCTAAGTTCCTTGAGGAATTTGCATTGTCTGTACTAGTCACATTTGTGTGTCCTCACTGTGATTTCTATGAACTGAACCTCCAGGAGCCTGGGGCCCCCACTGGAAAGCCATCTGGGCAAAATGTCTGTCCCAGTAGGCCAGAGCCTCATCCTGCCAACGGACTCTCCTACCAGCCAGAGCACTTGCCTCCTTCCTGCCTCCATGTCAGTAAAGAGGGACTCTCCCTCCTGGAGGAAACCCCCACTCAGAGACAAAGTTTTCCAGAGCCTAGCCTGCATGGGAAGCTCCTTTGTAGGGAGAGAGTTTGCACAGGGCTAAATTTCACCATTATCAGTGTGTTCGTGGAAATGACAGCTATTTCAGTGAGTGGTTTATTCAGACTTGCGGGGTCAAGAGTTGTTTTCTCTACAGGTACCAGCTAGCTCTTAAAAAATATAACTTTCTTCTACCCGGATAGAGGTGTGCTTCAGGGAGGATAATAATACTAATAATTTACTCTTGTTATGAACCTTTCATCCTTGGAGCTCAGTGCTTTTATTGATTGTTCCTAAACCCTTCTTAACGGGCTTTGCAGGTACTTGGCTCTCGTCCAACCATTTCGACTTACAAGTTGGAGAACGAGGTACAAGACCATCCGCATCAATTTGGGCCTTTGGGCAGCTTCCTTCATTCTGGCATTGCCTGTCTGGGTCTACTCGAAGGTCATCAAGTTTAAAGACGGCGTGGAGAGTTGTGCTTTTGATTTAACATCCCCTGACGATGTACTCCGGTAGGTTGTTAAAACTTAAGAAAAAGAGAGTTGAATTAAGTTGTGGAGTGCTTCATCCTCCTTCTCAACATGTGAGCAGCCGTGCAGAGTGTCCTTGGGGACCCTCTGAGGGGCAGTCTCCCCGCTTACTTTTCTGCTTTCTGCAATCAGGTTGGTAGTTTGATTTTAAAGGGAGGGTAACCTTTAGAAAAAGATTTGGAGTTTAATTACATAGCTTCAGTGGACAAAAACATATTTAAATATGGATTTTAAAGGTCCATGGCAACCAGGTACAATAGGAACACAAAAATCAAGGCGGAGGAAAATTTTCCAAAAGGGTCTAGGAGTTACCGAGACTCAGACCTTATTGGTATGCCACTGGAGTTTGGTTGAATGGTGTTCCTCCCAAAAAGATATAGTCAAGTCCTAATTCTCAGTACCTGTGAATGTGACCTTATTTAGAAATAGGGTCTTTGCAGATATCATTAAATTTAATGAAGTCACGCTGGATTAGAGCCAGGCCCAAATCCAGGGATTTGTGTCCTCCTGAGAAGAGTGAGATTTGAAGGGACTCACAGAGGAGAAAGCTTGTGGATACTGAGGCAGAAACTGGGGTGATGCATCTACAAGTGAAATAACACCAAGGACTGCCCAAAACTAGCAAAGGCAAGGGGAAATGCATGGAACCGATTCTCCCTCAGAGCTTCCAAAAGGAGCCAGCCCTGCCAACACCTTAGTTTCAGACTCCAGTCACCATAACGGACACAATAAATTTCTGTTGTTTCAAGCAATCCGGCTTGTGGAAATTTGTTACAGCAGCTTTTGGTAGCTAATACAGCAGCCAATGCAGGGATTTCTCACATTTTAATTTGAAAGAAAAGATTAAATGAAAAATTCTATTTGAAATTTTGAACACAGCATGGGAGTCTATAACTAAAATTTTGTGATGGCTTAAGGGCCATGTATTGTGTTAGCTGCTTTTTGCATATATTATCTCAAGTCATTCTGGACAATTCCTTTTTCCCATACACCACTTGTTGAATAGAGGAGTCATTTCTGTATCATGCAGTAATAGCCTGAGAGAGATGGTGGTAGAGGCCCTTGCAAGGCTGCAAATCCAGTAATAAAAATCTCCAGAGGACTGCAACATCAGTAGGATTTATTGTTTATTCAGTATTTCTCCCACCAGCACTGGCTGCACTTACAGGTAAAAGCCATCTACCATTCTAAAGGGGAAATGATATTTAATCACTGGTGGCTGATACACTAATATGGACCCCAACATATCTAAAAGAGGAGCCCAACCTGAGATGACTGTATGACTTCAGCCTTTGCCAAAGAAATAACAATGATTCACTGTTTTGCACCAGAACCTGCTTCTGTTATTTTTGGTTGGTTATCATAAAGCATATTCCGAAGTTCTAGCCTCTGTTGATCGTCCTAGAGTTAAGTTCTTGTGGGGAACTGAGACTGGAACCACTGTACGGCTTTCAGAGTCCCTCGGGTCCCAGGTGCTCTCTCTCCCAGTAACCCTGTCCACAACCCACCCAACGTGGGCTGCCTGCTTCCACCAATGCCACACTTCTTCTCAGAAGGGAGGACACCTGGCTTCTGTATAGAAATGGAGTTGGCTTACCTGAAAATTTCCCCCGAAGGAGCATGGAGAAAAAGACTGCTTATTTTACAACAGGCCCTTTGAGAGGCCATCTGGAGCCTTTACTACAAGTGTGGGTTGTGCAGCTCAACTGTCTGTCTGGGTTCATCCTACCCAGATGCTCATTAGTAACTAGCTGGATAACCTTGGGCAAGCCACTTAACCCCACTGTGCCTTAGTTTGTTCCTCTGTAACAGAATATTAATGGCAATTGTACTCATGGGGTTGCGGAGATTCAATGGTTTAAAGTATGTAAAGTACTCATATCGTGCCTACCTGCTACCTGCTAATAAATGCTACCTGCTGTTCATTATTGTTGTTAATAACACTAAAAGATAATGGTAATACCTATTCTCTCCTATGTGTACTCAGTAGCCTCCAGCTTGGATAGAGAAGAGATAAGCACTATTGCTAGCAGACAAGGAAAAGCAAGAGCTTTTTTCTTTCTTTCAAGATTTTAAATTCAAGTTAGTTAACATATAAGGTAGTATTAGTTTCAGGACTAGAATTTAGTGATTCATCACTTGCATAATAACACCCAGTGCTCATTCCATCAAGTGCCCTCCTTAATGCCCATCACCCAGTTACTCCATTCCCCCCACCCACCTCCCCTCCAGGGAACCTCAGTTTGTTCTCTATAGTTAAGAGTCTCTTATGGTTTACCCCTCCTCTGTTTTTTATCTTATTTTACTTTTTTCTATTTAAAGCAACAAAAATCCTTAACTTTTCCCCAAGGACTTTTATCGTGAGCCCCCCAAAATTAGAAAATCATGCCTCATAAAACAGTAAAAGTTCCTGGCACTGTGAATATGACAATCATGTCTTCTTTCTCTCTCTCTCTCTCTCATTTTACAGGTATACACTTTATTTGACGATAACAACTTTTTTTTTTCCTTTGCCTTTGATTTTGGTGTGCTATATTTTAATTTTATGCTATACTTGGGAGATGTATCAACAGAATAAGGATGCCAGATGGTAAGTGTTTACCCTATTTTGCTTTACTTGTTGAAAGAACAATTCAGAGATGCTAAGACATCTACAACAGAAATTTAAACAACAATCACTTGAAACATACATTTAGACGTATGGGCATTAATGTCTACATTAGCAATTTCTGAAAACAGGACAAGTTCTGAAGCAGCTACTTTAGGATCTCTCAGTGATAAATGTCGCAATCACTGATGTAATGGATTCATAAAAATGTAAACAGAACTCAAGATACTATTTAAAGAATATCTTTATGTTTGTCATCAACAATGTTATTTAAATGTTTTATTTGTACACTTTGCAGAGTTGTGTACATATGTGAATATCTTAGATGCCATGTATAACTTTCTAACTTCTATGTTTTAAATTTTTAATTTGGAGGATAGGGATCTCATTAACACGTGAATACTTAGGACAAGATTAATTAGGACTAAATAAAGCCAAAGACTTACTAAGACAATAGACTTGGGAGGAAACTTTAAAGATATTTGTCTATAAAACTCTATGAATAAATCTAAATTATTTTCTAGGGAGCCCTGGGTGCCTCAGTCCGTTAAGCATCTGACTCTTGACTTTGGCTCAGCTCATGGTCTCAGGGTCCTGAGATAGAGCCCTGCCTAGACTCCATGCTCACTGAGGGGTAGGGGGTTGGGGAGGGTCTGCTAAGGATTCTCCTCCATCCCTCTCCCTCTGCCCCTCCCTCCCATGCACACATGCTCTCTCTTTCTCTAAAAATAAACAAACAAATCTTTTTAAAAAATTATTTTCTACTTGTTGTTCAAGTGAGTAAGTCAGTGAATATATAACATGCTGGGTTTTTAAAATATCATTAAAATTTGTCCTTAGACTAGACTACTGTATTTATTTTGGACAGACAAGATCACTAGATTTCCCACACATAACCTCCTCTTAATTAATCCCCTCTTAATCCCCTCCACATATTTTAACCCCCCCCCCACATCCCTCTGCCAACCAGTTTCTTCTATAGTTTTAGTCTATTTTTTGTTTGTCTCTTTTTTTTTTGCTTTCTTCATTTGTTTAGTTTCTTCTATGTATGAGTGAAATCATATGGTATTTGTCTTTCTCTGGCTAACTTAATTCCTTCAGCATTATACTCTCTAGCTCAACCCATGTTGTTGCAAATGACAAAATTTTATTCTTTTTTATGGCTGAATAATATTCCATTATATGTATATATCACACATTCTTTATCTATGTTTATCGATGGACACTGCAGTTGCTTCCATATCCTGGCTATTATAAATAATGCTGCAATAAACACAGAATTACATCTATCTTTTTCAAATTAGTGTTTTTGTATTTTGGGGTAATTACCCAGTGATACATTACTGGGTCATATGGTAATTCTATTTTTAATTTTTTAAGGAACCTCCGTACTGTTTCCACAGTGGCTGCACCAGTTTCCATTCCCTCCAACAGTGCAAGAGAATTCCCGTTTCTCCACATCCTCACCAACACTTGTTTTTTTTTGTTTGTTTGTTTTTTATTTTAGCCATTCTGATATTATGAGGTGGTATTTCATTGTGGTTTTGAAAGGCACTTCCCTGATGATGAGTGATGTTGAGCATTTTTTCATGTCTCTGTTAGCCAACTGTATGTCTTTTTCGGAGAAATATCTGCTCATATCTTCTGTCCATTTTTTAATTAGAGTATTTGTTTTTTTGGTGGTGAGTTGTATAAGTTCTTTATATATTTTGGATACTAACCCTTTATCAGGTATGTCATTTTAAATACCTTCTCTCATTTAGTAGTTGGTCCTTTTGTTTTGTTGATAGTTTTTTTGAGGTGAAGAAGCTTTTTATTTTGATATAGTCCCAATAGTTTATTTTTGCTTTTGTTTCCCTTGCCTCAGAAGACCTAGATAGAAAAATCTTGCCATGGCTGATGTTAGAGAAACTACTGCCTGTGCTCTCTTCTGGGATTTCTGTGGTTTCAGGTCTCACATTTAGATCCTTAATCCATTTTGAGTTTATTTTTATTCATGGTGTGATAAAGTGGTCCAGTTTCATTCTTTTGCATGTAGTTGTCCAGTTTCCCATCACCATTTGTTGAGGAGAATGTCTTTTTCCCATAGCACATTCTTGCCTCTTTTGCCAAAGATTAATTGACTATATATATAATTGTGGGTTTGTTTTTGGACATCCCAGGGATAATCCCGCTTAATTGTGGTGAATGATTTTAATGTATTGTTGGATCAGTTTGCTAATATTTTGTTGAGGATTTTTGCATCTATGTTCATCACAGATATTGGCCTATAGTTCTTTTTTTGTAGTGTCTTTATCTGGTTTTGGTATCAGGGTCATGCTGACCTCAAACAATGAATCTGGAAGCTTTCCCTCCTCTTCTGTTTTTTGGAATAATTTGAGAACAGGTATTAACTCTTCTTTACATGTTTGGCACAATTCACCTGTGAAGCCATCTGGTCTGGACTTTTGCTTGTTGATGGTTTTTTTTATACTAATTCAATTTCATTACTGGTAATTAGTCCATTTCAAATTTTCTATTTCTTCCTGATTAAGTTTTGGGAAATTATATGTTCCTTGGAATTTATTCATTTCTTTCAGGTTGTCTAATTTGTTGGTATATAATTTTTCATAATATTTTCTTATTATCTTTTCCATTTCTGTAGTGTTTTTGTTATTTTTTTCTCTTTCTGATTTTATTTGAGTTCTCTCTCTTTTTTTTAAAAACGAGTTTAGCCCATGTTTTATCAATTTTATTTATCTTCTCACAGAACCATTTCTTGGTTTCATTGATCTGTTCTATTATGGGGTTTTTTTGTTTGTTTGTTTCTGTTTCATTTATTCTGCTCTATTATTTACTATTTATTTCCTTCTATTGATTTGGGGTTTTGTTTGTTCTTGTTGTAGCTCTTTTATATATAGGAGTAGGGTGTTTATTTGAGTTTTTTCTTGCTTTTTGAGGTACTCCTGCATTGCTATAAACTTCCCTCATAGAACAGGTTTTACTGCATCCCGAGGATTTGGACCATTTTGTTATCATTTTCATTTGTGTCCATTTTTTAAATTTCCTCTTTGATTTCTTGATTGGCCCATTCATTATTTAGTAGCATGTTATTAAACGTCCACGTATTTGTGTTCTTTCCAGATTTTTTTCTTGTGGTTGATTTCTAGTTTCATAGCATATGGTCAGAAAAACATATGTGATATGACTTCGATCTTCTTTAATTTGTTAAGACTTGTTTTATAGCCCAACATGTGATCTATTTTGGAGAATGTTCCATGTGCACATGAAAGAAAGTGTATTCCACTCTTAAAATGGAATGTTGTGAATATATCTCTTGGATCTATCTGGTCCAATGTGTCATTCAAAGCCACTGTTTCCCTGTTGATTTTCTATCTGATCTATCCATTGATATAAGTGGAGTATTAAAATCTCCTACTATTAGTGTATTAGTATCGATTACTTCCTTCATTTTTGTTTATAGCTGCTTTATGTATTTGGGTGTTCCCATATTGTTTCCATAAATATTTAAAATTGTTATATGTTCTTGTTGGATTGTTCCCTTTATGACTATGTCATATCTATCCTTTGTCCCTTGTACAGTCTTTTTTTTTTTAAAGATTTTATTTATTTATTTGTCAGATAGAGAGAGAGCGCAGGAGTGAACACAGGCAGACAGAGAGGCAGGCAGAGGCAGAGGGAGAAGCAGGCTCCCTGCTGAGCAAGGAGCCCGATGTGGGACTCGATCCCAGGACGCTGGGATCATGACCTGAGCTGAAGGCAGCCGCTTAACCAACTGAGCCACCCAGGCGTCCCGTACAGTCTTTTTTTTTAAGTCCATTTTGTCCAATATAAGTAATGCTACCCCAGCTTTTTTTTTTTTACCTCCATTTGCATGATGAATGTTTCCTATCCCTTCACTTTCAAACTGCATGTGTCTTTAGGAATGAAATGAATCTCTGGTATGCAACATATAGATGGGTCTTACTTGTTTATCCATTCAGTCACCCTATCTTTGATGGAGCATTTAGTCCATTTACATTAAAAGTAATTATTGATAGGTATATACTTATTG
This sequence comes from Taxidea taxus jeffersonii, assembly GCA_003697995.1. NCBI lineage: Eukaryota > Metazoa > Chordata > Mammalia > Carnivora > Mustelidae > Taxidea > Taxidea taxus. Next base: position 39,664 of record RCUC01162004.1, on the reverse strand, counting down.
TCATTTTAAAAATTATTTTATGGTTGTTTTTGTAGTTCTTTGTTGTTTCTTTTTTTCTCTTACCCTCTTTTCTCATGGTTTGATGGCTTTTTTTGGTGATATACCTGGATGCCTTTCTCTTTATATTGTGCAAATCTATTACTCGTTTTTGATTTGTGGTTATAGCTAGATTATATATGACATTTATGCATATAGTAGTCTGTGGTCTCTTAAGTTTGAATCCTAGCTCTAAAAGCACTAAATTTAAATTTTTACTTCCCTCCTCTCAATATCTTAGGCATATAGTGTTATACTTTACATCCTTTTATCTTGTGAATCCCTAGGCTGATTTTTATAGATATACTTATTTTTGCTGCTTTTGTCCTTTCTGCTTTTCTTACTCCTGCTTATGGTCCTTCCTTTCCACTTAAAGAATTCCTTTTAATATTTCTTCTGAGGTTGGTTTAGAGGTGATGATTTTCTTTAACTTTTAGTTGTCTGGGGAACTCTCTCTCTCCTTCTATTTTGAATGCTGAATAGAGCATTCTTGGTTGCAGGGGTTTTTTTCTTTTAGCACTTTGAAAATATCATGCCACTCCCTTCTTGCCTGAAAAATCAACTGAAAGCCTTATGGAGTTTCCCTTGTTTGTAAATGTTTTCTTTTCTCTTGCTGCTTTTAAAATTCTCTCTTTATCACTGTTTCTTGTCACTCTAATTATTATGTGTCTTCCTATGGATCTCCTTAGGTTGGTTTTATTGGGAGCTCTCTGTGCCTCCTGGATCTAGAGGTATTTTTCCTTCCTCCAATTAGGAAAGTTCTCAGCTATTATTTCTTCAAATAAATTTTCTGCCCCCTTTTCTCTCTCTTGTTTTCCTGGAATCCTTGTGATGCAAATATTTTTATGCTTGATTGTGTTGCTGAGTTCCCTTAATCTATTCTCATTTTTAAATTTTTTTTTCTCTCCTGTTCAGCTTGATTGCTTTCCATTATTCTGTCTTCTAGGTCACTGATCCATTCTTCTGCTTCCTCTATTTTACTATTTTGTGCTCACTTTGCCAGCACACATACCTCTAATCTACTATTAATTTTCTCTAGTGTATTTTTACTCTCAGTAATTTCTCAAGTCCACTGAGTATCTTTATGACCATTACTTTAAATTCCCTAACAGGCATTTTGCTTATCTCCATTTCATTTGGCTCTCTTTCTGTGACTTTGTCCTGTTCTTTCCTTTGGGGCCCATTCCTCTGATTCTCATCTTACCTAACTCTGTGTCTGTTTCTATGTGTTAGGAAAGTCAGCTACATCTTATGCTCTTGAAAGTAGTGGCCTTATGAAGAAGAGGTCCCTTAGTGCCCTGAAGTGCAATGTTCCCTGTTCACCAGAACCTGACACTTCAGGGGTCTCTCCCATATGTGTTGCATGCCCCTTACTATTATGGGTGAACTGCATTTGCCTTTAGCCCAGTCATCAGTAATGGCTCTCTCTGCCTGCTATGGGCAAGGTTTTGTTCCTGTGTTGTTAATGGATCAGTACGGGGCTGCCTTGGGCTTAAGTTGGGTCAAACAAGGCATCTGACAGAGTTGCGGTCACACTGAACTATAAGGCACTCTCCCTGAGTTGTCCCCTGAGAAGCTTTCTTTGATGGTCAGTGCACAGCACTTCTCTCAGAAATGCAAAGACCATAACTCATACTCCAGTTAGCCCTCAAAATGGGAGAAGTTAGAGGAATGATGGTGCCTACTGTGATAAACTACAGAGGAATCATTACCTTACAACAACTTTCAGTTGCTGTGCTTTTTTTATATTATTCCCCAGTCTTATTCATCTGCTTCAACTATGTCCCTGGGACATTTCTATTAAATGTCTAAATATAATATAACATGATAAAACTTGGGAATTTTAAAATATTTTTTGTTTTGGAATCATTTTAAATTAATAGAAAACTGGCATAAACAGTAGGAAGAGTTCCTATATATGCCTCACTTCATTTCTCCATTAATATTCTACCTTACTATGATACATTTGTCAGAGCAAAGAATATTGCATTAGGACATTACTACTAACTAAACTCTATCCCTTATTGGATTTCTCCAGTTTTTCCATTAAAGTCCTTTTTCTGGTCTAGGAGTCAATGCAGAATACCATATTGTATTTTGTTGTCATATCTCCCCAGTCTCCTCTGGTCTATGACAGTTTCCTAAGTTTTCCTTATTTTTCATGACCTCAAGGGTATTAAGGAGTACTGGTCAAGTATCCTGTAGAATGTTCCCAATCTGGATTTGTCTGATATTGTATCACAGTTAGACTGTAGATATGTGTTTTGGGGCAAAATCTGTTCTTCTCATCACAACATATCTGGGAGCACATGGTAACTGCATTACTTCTCTGTTGACAAAAGTTCTAAGAAATCATTGTCCACAATTGCTATGGTTGTTTATATTCTGTCTATCCTAATGTTTCCTTTGTAGTTACAACCCCAGTGTTCCAAAAGAGAGAGTGATGAAGCTGACAAGGATGGTGCTGGTGTTGGTGGCAGTCTTTATCCTGAGCGCTGCCCCCTACCACGTGATACAACTGGTGAATTTACAGATGGAGCAGCCCACACTGGCCTTCCATGTAGGCTATTATATATCCATCTGTTTCAGCTATGCCAGCAGCAGCATTAATCCTTTTCTCTACATCATGCTGAGTGGAAATTTCCGGAAACGCCTGCCTCAAGTACAAAGGAGAGTGACTGAGAGGGAAATCAACAATATAGAAAATACCTTGAAATCAAGCTTTTAGGAAAGTGCAAGTCTAGATAGACTTGCCTATATTATTGGTATTATTAGAAAGGGCAGGTGAAACAGTGTGCTTGTGTCCATCGTTTCCTGTGCACTTGTGACTCTTAGGAGCATGGAATGGACGAGTAACCATTCAAATGCAATGAGTTTAATATGCTAACTTTACTAAAATGTAAATATTTGTCTGCACTGGAAGTAAGGAATGGGATAGTCTAAGATACCTGAGCTCCATTGTTGTGGATGTTATTTCAGTGTATTATAAACGAGTCACTGATAAAAAGGTCATCCATGACTATTAACTGAAAACTCACAAAGGAATCTGACCTTGCCATCCATACTTTGCTCACTGCAACAGTGCTCTTGAGGTTTCTAGGAGGGGAACATCATGCAATGAGGTCTGAAATTTGGCCACTTTTTTATCTATAAAATTTCATATGGTCCCATCTAATGCCTTTGATAATCAACTCCACTTGTTAGTGTAACAGTCACCATGTATTGAAAATATGCAATATGTAAGATCACATGTAACAAACCCATAAGGTATGTATTACCTCAATTTACTTAGCCTCAGAAAGGTTAAGTGATAGCTTGATGTTGTGCAGTACAAAGAGCTCAGCTAAAATCCAGGTCTTCCTGTTTCTGTCCTTTGAAAGCACCATCTTGGCAACCTTTAACTATCATTCTGGAGAGTCAATAATTTGGGGGGTTTTGCTTTCTTCTATAGCCCCACAAGGAAAAAACTAATGTCTGTAAGAAATTAGTCAATGGTTTAAGCATATTTTGCATTTAGCTTTGTTCTCGTGCTTACGAATTATAGAAACCAGCATCTGCATATTAATGATAGTATTCTTCAGGATGTTAAGCATACACTCAATACATTCTCTTTAGGTACAGTATATGTTTGTTCAAGGGTACAAAAGTAATACCCCTAAATTTGTAGATATTCACTATATCTATCTCTTCCTCTTTGGACTTATATAAAACATGCACTTTGTATAGAAAGAAAAAAAAAGACTTTTATAGCCTGTATTCTCAACAAAGGTGAAACACTGTTATTTTGTTTGTGGATGAAATCTATAAACCCACCTCCTTCATCTAAATCATAAAATGACTTGCTCCGTGGATGTCTTAACTGATTTTTAATCTACCCTTTATAGAAAAGAGTCGCAGAGACCAGCTTTTTTAACAACCTAATGTCTAGTTTTACATCTCAATTGTCAAGATACATGACTTTTAACCCAAAGTATTTGGTTCTAGGTCTTCTAAAGACCATTTTGAAACAAGGTAATATGTAAACACATATCTGGGTTAAAGGTCATGTAAATAATATGAGACTGATGTAGGTCACATCTGAGATATTTCAGTTCTCTAACTGAGCTCTACAGAGCTACACCCAGAGCCTAGGTGCTCCTTCACAAGGTCAGAAGAAGCTGGGTCATGGCTACAATAAAACCCTTCCTTCTCACTTCCCTAAGGTGCATAGTCAGGGTTCAGTGAGTAACCCTGATATCTGAAGACCCACCACCATGGGTCATACACAGATGTTGTCATTTGGTAATTGAAAAACAGCTGAAGACTTTACCTCCATTGTCTTTTTTAATACAGACAATATTATGAATTTAAAGATTTAAATGATTTTAAACCAACAGACATTTTTCTAATAGCATTTCCAACAGGCCTCAAATAATTCCAGTATATAATAAATTGGTTAGTGATTTAATTTATATGTATTAAGACTTGTAAAGAACTTTAACATTTAATTAAAGTACAAAATAAAAAGGGTGACTATTAAACTCATTTCTGTGCCTCTATACAGTTTTTCTATACATAAATGTACACACACACACACACACACACGTACAGATGCAAATTTGCTGAGGTGGTTTGATAGAGATCCTCTGTTTTGTATTTTTGCCCATGATATGTGTACATGTTTACTTTCAAGACAAGTTAATGATCAGTTTCCCATATCTAATTAATACTTGGGTATTTGTCATTACTTACAATCAGAACTATATGCTTATTCAATTTAAGGTACCTCATTTAAATTTTGACCAATTAATATAAATCAATGAATAATGCTTGTATAATTATTTACTTCTTGTAGCTTGCATTTGTAAGGCTTTCTTATATAAAGGATTTCACATTTCCTTAATATAGTTTCTCCTGAGCAAAGCGTAAAGAGTTCAGAATTAGTAAAATGTGTCCTAAATATGGCTAATAGTCGAACGGCACTATCACATTGGGTTCTCAGAAATCGAGGCACTTGTATTATACCTGGAGTCCTAGAAATTACTGCTTTTCATGGGATATGGTATCACAGAAGTCATGGAATCTTGGACTTGAAAGATAGTTTAGAGATTATCAGATGCTACAGATGAGAAAAATAACACCCAGAAAGATCATTATTTTTACACATTCAGAGAAACTTCTCTAGTAACAAACTATAGAAATGATCCCTGAAAGTATAGTTGGAAGATTGATTTATTTTAACACAGTCTAGTGTGTGTCGAGAGAGCCACCCCTAATGGGCAGCTAAAAATCAGTCCTGAGTTTTTTCCACCAAACTTTCCTCCCTTTTGGGACAGTGAGAAACAGTTAATAAGAAAATTATAGTTAATGCTTAATGACTAAAACAAATTCCTGAGAGTTCAGTGAGTAAATCAAGATTGTGTAAGTATGTATAAAGCTGTAGAATTGGGGGAAAAAATAAAAAACAAAAACCTGATTCATCATATTTGCTTGGGCTTCTATTCAGGATGGCAGAGATTAATTTTCCATTTATTTCACAGAGTTCTATAGAATGAGCCCAAAGCAAAATATAGAAAATAACAATATTTTCTTTTACCATCTCCAGTTTTTTTTGTTGTTGTTGACATCTCTCTATACCAAAAATTTAGTTCCTTCTACAGGTAGCCTCCTTCCTTGCCTAAGGCTAGGAACAGCCCAGAGCTATGACTCCTTTATGACTTCACCCCAGGAAGGATAGTATTAAATTATTTCATTTGCCCTTTCAGCAATTAGCTCAAATACAGCTATGTCCATCCAAAAAATATGCTAAATTGGTATCTTGATTTTTGGTGTTTGTATATTCATTATTTAACAGGTATCTCCATAAGAATTTACCCCCTGGATACTATGCTGGACTCCACTGAGGCAAAAAAAATTAATGCCTAAAACATTACCTAATCTCAAGAACTGAAAATCCAGTGTGTCCTGTTTCCTATAGATCAATTCTACCTACTTGGGTGATGCAGAAAACAATCTCCAGAGAGTTCTCAATTCTAAAATACAATTCATGTATAATATGCACCATTAATTTAAGAACTGCCTTTAGTAAATAAAAATACAATATTAGGGGCGCCTGGGTGGCTCAGTGGGTTAAAGCTTCTGCCTTCAGCTCAGGTCATGATCCCAGGGTCGTGGGATCGAGCCCCGCATCGGGCTCTCTGCTCGGCGGGGAGCCTGCTTCCCTTCCTCTCTCTCTGCCTGCCTCTCTGCCTACTTGTGATCTCTGTCTGTCAAATAAATAAATAAAATCTTTAAAAAAAATACAATATTAAATATTCACATTAAGGGGTGCCTGGGTGGCTCAGTTGGTTGGGCGACTGCTTCCGGCTCAGGTCATGATGCTGGAGTCCCAGCAACGAGCCCCACATCAGACTCCAAGCTCCATGGGGAATCTGCTTCTCCCTCTGACCTTCTCCCCTCTCATGCTCTCTCTCACTCTCTCTCTCTCAAATAAGTAAATTAAATCTTTAAAAAAATAAAAATAAATATATAAATATTGACATTAATAGTAAGAATCATATAAAAGAATCTAGATTAATTAAACACCTCACAAAATGTTTTACTTTTTTTCAGGCACAGGATTGAGCAAAAAAATGTAAATAACTTTGAAATAAATTTTATTTCTATAACAACAAAGTCACAAATACTTGCTACCTTAACAACTGAAAAACTTAACATGGCATCCTTAAAATAAAACTTGGAGTTTCTTGAGAATAAAACTTATCTTGGGCTCCATTACTCCTTACTAGGAATATAATTCTGGTAGACTGCTTCAAAGGTATATCAGAAGCCACCTCAAAAGTGTAAAGTCACGTCCAAATCAAAAGCAAAAAAGTATTTCTAAAATACATTATTTTTACTGAGAATACAATTGTTTCTCTAACATGTATAATAAAACATATTCTTCTTCTTAATTTAATACAAAACACTTGCTATTTCTGTGGGGGAAAAAACATCCAAGGCAAGTATCTCTTTCACTAAAAGATTTAAGTAATAGTGGACACTTTTTAATAACAGCTCTCTAGGGATGCTTGGGTGGCTCAGTTGGTTAAGCTTCTGACTTCAGCTCCAGTCATGATTCCAAGATCCTGGGATTGAGCCCTGCATTGGGCTTCCTGCTCGGCAGGAGGCCTGCTTCTCCTTCTGCCTGCAGCTTCCCCTGATTGTGCTCTCCCTCTCTATCTCTTTTTCTGATAAATAGAAGAATAAAATCTTAAAAAAAAAAAAAAAAACAGCTCTCTAAAATATCATATGTAGATTTAATCCTGTTAAGTAACAAAAATTTAATTGAGTAAAATTTAAAAATCTAACTGACTTCATTAAAGGAGTCATGAATCAGGTAGTATCCCATCTAGCAAATAGGAGGGCTCTCAGAGGAGTTGTACAAAATGGAAGGTCCTTGCAGAGGAGCATGGGCAAGAAACTTACTAACAAAAGAAAAGGATTCTTCCAGGCAAGACCACTTTCCCTTAGGGGTAAAGGCAAGGGGTCTGTCCATGAATATGATCTCATCTCCCTTTGGGGGATGGAGAGGGCCCATGCAGCAGACCTGTTGGCCATGATCAAAAAATTCCTGACTGACTAAACTTATTTCCAGGAATAAAAAATAAGCAATGAGGTCCTCTCCTCAGTTTTCAATATTGTGCAAAACTCTGAAATTCCTAGTGTGCAGTAGAGCTGGTTTCAGCTCCAGCCTCCTCAATCACTGGATGTAAAAGACCTTGGTAAAACTATAAACCAAACTACTTAATTGTATGAATTGGAAAAACTGGAGCCCAAAGAAGGGCAGACAAAGTCAAACAGCTTTTTCTTGTTAAAACAAGGGCACAATTCTGAAGCTCCCACCTCAGGCCTTTCCATGTTTCTCTCTGGGCTGTACTCAGACAGTAGGAGGCAGTAAATTTCCTGCAGAGAAGTTTGGCTCACAAATGCAGTAAAATGCTAATGAATGCAGTGAGAGGCCCTGAAGTTTTTTGAGGAGAGCAGTATCACAATCGGATATTTGCTGGTGGAAATAACTGTCACTGGAGTAGAGGATGGGATGAATGGGGAGAGTCTAAAACTAGAAAAGCAGGCAGGAAATGATCACAATGGTCCAATGGGAGAAAAAGTTGCTACCAACTGGACAGTGACAACAGTAGTGCATGCTTAACTAACATTTGTTGAGTACACCAAATGTGCCAGATATTGAGCATAATCTTATCTAATCCTCACTCCAACCCTCAAAGCTACATACTGTTATTGTCATTATTGTCACCATCTTATAGATGAGGAACTCAGAGTTTGAGGTAGCCAGCCTCAGATTACATAGCCGGCAAGGGACACTCAGAACTCAAACCCAGATCTGATGCTCTTATCCATTCACTATGCCACTGCTTCTCAAAATTTATAACACAGGCATATCGCTTGGGGATACTGTTAAAATACAGATCCCTTTCTTCCCCAAGTTTTAACAAAGGATTTTTTCCAGATATATTAAAGTGTAATTGACAAATAGGGATACTATTTTTTAAGGTATACAACTTGAAATTTTGATATATGTATCAATTGTGAAATGATTACCACAATCAAGTTAATTAACATACCATACCCATCACCTTGTTTATTTATTTGGTTATAAGAACACTTAAGATCTACCCACTTAGCAAACTTCAAGGATACAATACAATATTGTTAACCATAACCAACATACTGGACATTAGATCTCCAGAATTTACTCATGTTGTAGAGCTGAAACTTTGTACTCTGACCAACATCTCCCCCATTCACCCCACCTCCTAGCCCTTGGCAACCACAATGTCACTCCTTGCTTCTATAAATTAGACTATTTTAGATTCCACCTAAGTGAGATTATGCAGTATTTATCCTTCTGTGTCTGGCTTATTTCATTTGCCATAATGTCCTCCACGTTCATCCATGTAGTCACAAATAGCAGGATTTCCTTCTTTTAAAAGCTGAATAATATTCCCTTGTGTATGTGTGCATAATGTGTCTGTGTGTCATCTGTGTGTATTACATTTTCTTTATCCATACATCTGCTGATGGACATTTAGGTTGTTTCCATATCTTGACTATTGGGAATAATGCTGCAAAAACATGGAAGTGCAGATACCTCTTCCAGATTTCATTTATTTTGGATATATACTCAAAAGTGTGATTGCTAAATCGTATGGCTGCTCTATTTTTAATTTTTTGAAGAATCACCATACCATTTTTCATAATGGCTATACCAATTTATATCTCACTAATGGTGTACGAAGGTTCTCCTTTTCTCCACATCCTTGACAACATTCATCTTTTGTCTTTGTGATAATAGCTATTCTAACAGGTGTGAGGCAACATCTCATTGTGGTTTCAATGTGCATTTCCCTGATGACTAATGAAGTTAAGCAACTTTTCCTCTGCCTGTTGGCCATTTGTTTATCTTCTTTGAAGAAATACCTATTTGGGTCCTTCACCCACTTTTTAATCAGGTTATTTTCTTCCTATTAAGCTGAGTTCCTTATATTTTTTGGATATTAACCCTTATAAGATTTATGGTTTGAGGGACGCCTGGGTGGCTCAGTTGGTTAAGCAGCTGCCTTAACTCAGGTTCAGGTCATCGGGCTCCCTCTGCCTCTGCCTGCCACTCTGTCTGCCTGTGCTCACTCTCTCTGACAAATAAATAAATAAAATCTTTAAAAAAAAAAGATTTATGGTTTGAAAATATTTCTTCCATTATATAAGTTGTTTCTTCATTCTGTTTATTGTTTCCTTTGGTGAGCAGGAGCATTTTACTTTGATACAATACCATTTGTCTATTTTTGCTTTGGTTACCTGGGCACTTAATGTCATCTCCATGAAATCATTGCCAAGACCAATGTCAAAAGATTTTTCCTTATGTTTTCCTCTTGTAGTTTTGTATTTCAGGTCTTACATTTAAGTCTTTAATCCATTTTGAGTTGATTTTGTATCAATTATCTCTTATCTCTACATGGTATGAGAGGAATCCAATTTCCTTCCCCTTGTGGATATCCAGTTTTTCCAACACTATATTAAAGAGATTATTCATTCTCCATTGTGTGTTTATGGCACACTTGTCAAAGATCAGTTGGCCATAAATGCATGTATTTGTATTTGTTTCTGGGCTTTCTATCTTGTTTCATTGGTCTGCATGTCTAGCTTTATGCAAGTACCATACTATTTTAATTACTGTGGTTTTTAAAATCTATTTTGAAGTCAGGAAGTATGATGCCCTCCAGCTTTGTTCCTCTTGCTCAACATTTCAACATTGCTATCTGGAGTCTTTACTATTTCCATATGAATTCTAGAATTGTTTTTTTCTATTTCTGAAAAGAATGTCATTGGGATTTTGATAGTGATTTCACTGAATGTATAGATCACTTCGGGTAGTATGGACATTTTGACAGTATTATTTATAATCCACATACAAAGGATGTATTTCTATTTATCTGTGTTTTCTTTAATATCCTTCATCAATATTTTATATTTTCAGTGGATAAGCTCTTCAGCTCTTTGGTTAAGTTTATTCCTATTTTATTCTTTTAGTTGGTATTATGAATGAGATCATTTTCTTAATTTTCTTTTCAGATAGTTTGTCATTCCTGTATAGAAATGCCACTGATTTTTGTATATTGATTTTGTATCCTACAACTTTATTGAATTTATTTATTAGTTCTAACAGTTTTTTGCTGAGTCTTCAGGATTTTCCACATATATGACCATGTCATCTGCAAATAGTGAAAATTTGACTTCTTCTTTCCAATTTGGTGTTTTTTATTTATTTTTCTTGCCTAATTGCTCTGGCTAGAACTTTAAGTACTGTGTTGAAAGGAAGTGGCAAGAGTGGTATCCTTGGCTCTTGATAAATCTTAAAGGAAATCTTTTAATTATTCACCATTAAGTATGATGATAGCTGCCAACCTTTCATATATGGACTTCATTGTGTTGTGGTAAGACCCTTCTAAACCTATCTTGTTGAAAATTTTTATCTTGAATGGATGTTGAATATCGTCAAATGTTTTTTTCTGCATCTATTAAGACGTTCATGTGGTTTTTATCTTTCATTCTGTTAATGTAATATATCACATCAATCAATTTACGTATATTGAACCATCCTTGCATCCCAGGGATAAATTCCACTGAATTGTGGTGTACGACCTTTTTAATGTGCTGTTGAATTCAGTTTATTAGCATTTTATTGAAGACTTTTGCATCTAAATTCATTAGAAATATTGGTCCATAGTTTTCTTTTTTTAAGATTTTATTTATTTATTTATTTATTTGACAGAGAGAGAATAAGCAGGGGGAGTGCCAGGCACAGGGAGAAGCAGGATCCCCACTGAGCATGGAGCTTAATGTGGGACTCCATCTCACCACCCTGGGATGATGACCTGAGCTGAAGGCAGATGCCTAACAACTGAGCCACCCAGGCATCCTGGCCTGTAGCTTTTTTGTTGTATCTTTGGTATCCGGAGATACTAGCCTCATAAGATAGTTTGGAAGTGTTCTCTCCACTTATAATTTTGGAAGAGTTCAAGAAAGATTGATATTAATTCTTCTTTGACTGTTTGGTGGAATTCACCAGTAAGGCCACTTGGTTCTGGGCTTTTCTTTGTTAGGAGTTTATTGTTGTTATTGTTGTTTAACTGACTCAATCTCTTTCCTCATTATCAGCCTATTCAGGCTTTCTATTTCTTCTTGATTCAATCTTGAAAGATTGTATGTTTCTAGGAATTTACCTCTTTCTTTTAGATTATATAATTTTTTCACATATGATTGTTCATCTTCATTGTTCTTATGGTTCTTTGTATTCTTGTGGTATCAGTTGTAATGTCTCCTCTTTCATTTCTAATTTTATTTGTCTTCTCTCTTTTTAAACGCAGATTCTGATTTAGCAGTTCTAGGTGCAATCTGAGATTCTGCATATCTAACAAGTTCCCAGTTAATGCCAATATTGCTGGTCCATAGACCAAACTTTGAGCTGCAACAAGTTATGCCCAATGGAAGTGCAAAGGAGAAGACAGACGGGAGAAACCTTCCAAAAAAATTAAGCTGGTTATGCAGACTGAAGAAGACTAGAGAAAGAAAATTGTTTTGAGATGTCTAGCCTATGAGAAAGTTACCAGTTGAAATAGTAACCCAAGAGGAGGACGAGCTGCAATCTGTATTCACTAAATAATTGCTGCCTGTCAGTTCTTAAACCAATTTTATTATATTTTTAAAGATTTACTTATTAATATGAGAGAGAGAGTGAGAGAGAGCACATGAGCAGGGTAGGGGTAGATAGAAAGAGTATCTAGCAGACTCCCCACTGAGCATGGAGCTGGACATGGGGCTCAGTCTTACAACCCTGAGATCATGACCTGAACCAAAATCAAGGGTTAGATGTTTAACTGACAGTGCCACCCAGGTGCCCCTTAAATCAATTTTTTAAAGGGCTAAATAACATTCAAAATAATAATAAAGATAAATAAAAAGGACTGAACCTACTCTCTAACAGATTATCAAAATCGGGCTACCAGTAGTAGTTAACAGTGCTTACACATCAACTTATTTATTCAACTCTAGTGTTTATTAGCAACCCAGCCAAAACAATAATCTCTGCTTACTTAAATCAGGATTGATGGTGACATGGAGAGGCATAACCCAGATAGCAGGGATTAGTTACTTCATAAAGAGTACAGAGAAAGGGAAGGAGGGTAAAACTATAGGCTATAAAGTTAGTCAACCTATATTTCCATCTCTAAATTTGTGTAATACTTTGAGCAAGTCTTTTAACTGTTCTAACCCTGTTCCCTGTCTATAAATTGAGGATGATGATATCACCTAATTCATGCTTCTTTTGTGAATTGTAAATACCTAAATCACTTTGAACAATGCTTATTGTAAATACTTGGTATTTTAGTATCATCATCACCCTCATCATCTTCATTATCATCACTTTAAAATACTCAACAAATTGAAAAATGTATGAACAATATTTTACAATCCCTCTTATTGAGAAGTAGAGTCTTTCCCCCCATCCCTTGAAGTTATGCTGACCTTGTGACTTCCTTTGACCAATAGATTATGGCAGAAGTGAGGTTGTGTCAGTTCCAAAGTGTAGGATTCAAGAGAGCTTGTAGCTTCTATCTGTGCCCTCTTAGAATCCTGCACTCAGAAACCATATAAAAAGCCAATGCAGCCTACTGGAGGATGAGAGGCCATGAGGAGAAGAACCGAAGCACCCAACACCAACTCCCAGATGTGAGTGAGGCCATCTTGGACCTGAGAGTTCAGCTGACTGTCCAGCATTCACAGTCATATGAGTGATCCAAATGAAAGCCACAGAGGAACCACCAAACCAATCCACAGAATGTGAAAAATAACAAATTGTTGTTGTTTTAGTCATAGTTTTGGGACAACTTGTTCCACAGCAATAGGTAACTGACATAGCATCCATGAAAGTAAAATTAATAAAATGGCCCTTGGTGATTAAAAAAAAAAAGTGTGATCTTCTGAAGTATTACAGGTATGATAAACCTTGATTCCTTCCTTTCTTCCTTCATTCTATAAAGATTTATTGAGCATCTAGCACACTCCAGATAATATACATATATATGTACATATATATATATATATAAAACCATAATATATCAATTGATGAACAAAACATTTTCCTGCCCTTAGAGAGTTTATGGTCCAGTTATCATTACAAATGTGAATGTGGAAATACGTATATAATTATAAATTGTGGTAAGTGCCTAGATAAGAGACTAGCAGAGACATACCTTTGTTGTACTGGACAGTTTTTTTCAGTGCTTAGACATAGAGATGTTGTGAAATAAATTCTCTCCTGTTGATTTTATTTTAAAAGAAATGGCTATTACATTAAACTCAAAACGTTTAAAGTATGAGGAAACTGTTGTTCCATTTCTTTTCTATTTAAAATAGTAGATATAAATAAACTATCTCCAGAGATGGAGAAAGCAGATGGATTTGAAAATTCAAGCTCACACTGAATATAATTAACTTGGAAAGGGAGAGAAGCTAATGATGCCTGAGATTATAGGTGCCCAGGAGACAGGCAAAAGGCTAACTTATTTTTAACACTACACTAGTCTCAGCAGTGAGGAAAATTCAAACTTGATTAAAGTCTCTGAGGAGGTGAAAAAGCAAATGAAGAGAGGAAAAAAAAATGTGGCTATTGGAGAGTAATTAACATTTTGACCCAGTTGCCAGACTGAGTAGGTGTTCATTGCTTATTAACAAAGCTGGGTTTTTTGGGTCATTGCAAATGAGAAGGTCTTGTGAAAGCACTCTGGGCATTGTTTACTATTTGATTCTGAAGAAGGTATACCTGGAAAGAAAAATGGGCTTAGGCAAAGCACTTCCTCTGCGGAATGGAGGATTGTTTTCTGCACCAAGGAGGCCTTATTTGCATTTCCAAATAGAACCCTCTGGGATATTAGATCAAGCAGAGGAGAAGATGACCATTGCCCTTCACAATTGAACCCCAAGGGCCATTCCCCTTTGCTCACCCTACAATTTGGTCAGTCCTATACAAGGAATATACATTCACAACCCTGAGTTTTTTTATGTGCCATTCCTGCTACCTAGTATACTCTTTTCCTCTCCACCTAAGAAGCTCATGCCTTTCATCCCAGTGTAATTGTTATTTCTTTACACTCTCACTCCCAAAGCAAGACAAATTAATCATTTCCTTGTTGGTACAAACTACTCTGTGGCGTCCTCTGTTATAACAGCATTATGTACTTGTCTTACCCACTACATTTGTAAGCTCCTCAAACCAAAACATATCTAACCCGTCTTGGTATTGGTTATACTTAAGTGTCTATCACATAACAAGTGTCCGGGAAACAATCAATTGATGAAATAAATAAATAAGAAAAGGAGACAAAGAATACTTGAAGAGATGCTGGGGTGTGTGTGTGGTGTGTGGGTGGGTGTGTTTGTGTATCCATAGTCATATGTGGGCATGGAAAGATATATATCTAATGTTAGCATACAGGAAGATTTCTCATATAAACTATGAAAAGATGTGTGATTGAAATATGTTACAAATCTCTTTAAACTTCTTTTCATTTTTTATTTCGAATGTAGCAATAAAGCACTGGTGTACCACTTGTGTATTAAAATGCTTGCAGACATTTTGCCTTAGTTAGGTTTTAGCTAGGATTTTCTAAAAGGCATCTGATTTGCACTTCTTAAGATTTATTGTGAAAAAAATGCAAGTAAATGAGATAAAAGGATTTAACGTGGTTTCAAATGCCTTACTGTGAAGCTATGAGAACAATATTTGATAAATGTTGCAAGTGCTTAACTTAAAGCTTGGACCTCTGTAAACCAATTTCTAAACTTTGAAACTGCCTAGTACATTTAAGAACATTT
Source organism: Taxidea taxus jeffersonii (assembly GCA_003697995.1). NCBI lineage: Eukaryota > Metazoa > Chordata > Mammalia > Carnivora > Mustelidae > Taxidea > Taxidea taxus. The sequence goes on along the minus strand of RCUC01162004.1, from coordinate 24,217 downwards.
GAAAGTTCAAAGTATAACCTTTTCAAAATTATATAGTAACATCAGATATCAAGCAGAAAATAATTCTGTCTTCTTTTCCAATGAATCAAAATCCCATAAATGTTATGAAGCAAATAACTACATGTTCTAAAGATGGCTGGTTCTACCAAGTGTCTTCTCTACATGAATATTCTTCCTTGCCTCCATAGAATTATTATAATTTGATGGGAATTTGAATATATTCTTGCTGTCAAGACATGCTTTTAAGGGGCGCCTGGGTGGCTCAGTGGGTTAAAGCCTCTGCCTTTGGCTCAGGTCGTGATCTCAGGGTCCTGGGATCGAGCCCCAAATCGGGCTCTCTGCTCAGTGGGGGGCCTGCTTCTCCCTCTCTCTCTGCCTGCCTCTCTGCCTACTTGTGATCTCTGTCTGTCAAATAAATAAATAAAATCTTTTTTTAAAAAAAAAGATACGCTTTTAAATAATGCTTGTTTCTTCTCTGAATTTAGAAAAGATATAAAACTGCTCAATATAGAGAATTTGAAAAGGAAATAAGTAATTTTCTTTAAAAGAAAATAAAAATCATCCTAAATTCAGCAGCCCAAGATAATTATTGCTAATATTTTATTATAATAATATTTCATTAGAAAAATAATATAGAGGGGCACCTGGGGGCTCAGTTGGTTAAGCATCCAACTCTTGATTTCTGCTCAGGTTATGATCTCAGGGTTGTGAGATCGAGCCCTGTGTATGGCTCTGCACTTAACCAGGCATCTGCTTGAGATTTTCTTTCTCTCTCTCTGTCCCTCTGATGAAGTTTTAGAATATAAGTGAGGTTCGGTGGTATGAGGTCTGGAGCCGATGACCAAGAAAGAATTCTTGAGACATCTTTGGTGCAAAATGGTGGTTTATTAAAGCATGGGGACAGGACCCGTAGGCAGAAAGAGCTGCTGCTCCGGGGGTGTGAGTGGTGGCAGGTTATGTACTATGGGGTTGGGAAAGTAAGGAAAAGGGAGGTTTCAATAGAACTTTCATATGCTAAAGAGGACCTACAAGATACAGAGGCCATTTTTCCCTCTAGCAAGGTATTAACATTAAGATAGGTGGGAGATGCCTAAAGAATGTCACATATGACCCACACAGGAGTGGGGGTGGGGGAAGGTTGCAGGGTGTCAGCTTTTGCTTTGTCCTCAGCCAGCCTTCTGTTCCCTCATCACCTCCACCTACCCCCCTGCATGTTCTCTCTAAAATAAATAAATAAATCTTTAAAAAAAGAAAAAGAATGTAGATAGGAAACTTAGAAATATAAAATCAAAAAATAAAATGAAAATCACAGTGTTTTCTGGGTTAGTTTTTCCTAAGTATATGTTATTTTAACACATATTGGACCATGGTATATATTTTTAAATAGAATTTAGATTACTCATAGGGTTTGGTTTGGTTTTGTATTTTTGAGTTATAACTAATACTACAGTGGAATTTGTGTGTAGGTATTTGAGTTTTTAACTATTTTCTTAGAACAGATATATAGAAGAGAAATAAATAGATCGAGTACCCAGTTTTTAAAACTTTGAATACATGTTGACAAGATACTCTCCAAAAAGTTGTCACTATGGAACTTCCTACTTGGAATAGATAAGAGCATCTATTTCCCATCTCTTCAATAATATTCAGTATTATTTTCTTTCTCTGCTATTATGACAGGCCAATGTTGTTTCTCAATAATTTTGTACATTTCTTCAATTATGAAGTGAAGTTAGGCATTTTTCACATGTTAATTGGTCATTTGTATTTCATTTACTGTGAATCAAGCCCCTTGAGGACAAGGGTGTTTTTCACCCACACTGTAATGACTCAATAACTACTGTTAAAAGAATCGTATTTTCACATACTGTGACCATTTGTTACACTGGTATTTAGCATTTTTCTTTTTGATTCTAAAAGCCACTTATAATCTAGATATTTATTGCAATTATTTTCCCACAATTTCTCATTTTGCTTTTACTCTTGTTTATAGTTTTCTTTGATGAACAGTCTTTCATTTTATATAGTCATCCATTTGCCTTTTTACTTCAAATTTCTTCTATTGCTTTTAGGGCTTTATGAACCCCTCTTCAATTCTGAGATGACTTTTAGTGTAAACATAACTCATAGTTATTGTTGGGTGGAAGAGGGTATTTATTAGTTCTGTCAAGGTATTTAATTTTCAGAAAAGGATTCAGTGCCCCATGAGAATAATTTGAGGAGTAATTGGTATGTTCTGGCAATCCCTAAGAAGTGAAAATATGAGACTTTAGAAAGTTTATATTTTTCCTTACAAGTATTCTTAATCTGGGGTGAGTCCTCTGAGCCTATCAAGTTCAATGTGTACTTTTCTGGGTAGAGTCTGAAAAGACCTGTGATTCCCAAATGGTTAAGAATCATGAGATGTTCTTCAAGGATTTTTCACATTTGACTCTTTCTGGATTCCCCAGTCTTTACACCTTAAAAACTTTTCTTCAACTCCGGAGTTTGACATCCCACAAAGAAGAAATGGCTGGAGAATAGTGACTGATGTTTTTAAGTTAAAGAATAAATCTAGCACAAGCTTTCCTGAAGATGCTGTCATGCTTAACCCAAACTTAACCACTGATAACTTACAACACTGGGTGCCAGGCTTACATGGGTACCAACCCATGTGTATGTCATTGAAAATTCAATAGATCCTGAGGTCTAGTATGCCAATCTTTTCACATAATTTAAACTCATATAAGCTCCCAATTGGATATGACTAAGCCTACAAGACTTAAAATCCTACATCACCATCCTCTCCAAAATACCTCCAACAGCAGTCATCAAATCAATGATTAAAGATATCTAGAGAGGGACACCTGGGTGGCTCAGTTGGTTAAGCGGCTGCCTTCAGCTCAGGTCATGATCCCAGCAGCCTGGGATCGAGTCCCACATCAGGTTCCTTGCTCATCAGGGAACTTGCTTCTCCCTCTGCCTCTGCCTGTGCTCGCTCCTGCTCTCTCTCTGACATAAATAAATAAAATCTTAAAAAAAAAAAAAGATATCTAGGGATAAGAAGCTCTTTGCTTTTTAAGACTGTTCACTGCAGAATTTCTCCCTCCAGCCCTTGTTTCATGAAGATCTAAGTTTTCCATTTATCTTTCTGAAACAATGGAGCCCAGGTAATCAGGCACACCTGCAGGAAATCTGCTGAAACAACTTTTCAGCCTTCTTAAAAGGATGAGCTGAGACATAATCAAAACAGCATGTCACTGCTTTGTACAGATTTCTTGCTGAAACAGTGTGAGATTTTTGAATACAGAGTGCTCCCTAAAAACGAAGGCAGCATTTATGTTTTAAAAAGTACATAATGACCCTTCTAATTTGGGGAAACAGAGATGGTAGTTAGTTTCCGCATAGACAATCATTAGAATATAAAGTCAGCCTATTTCCACAAAATTGGCCAATCATTTTGACAAAACTAAGCAAATGAGCAGAGATATTGTCGGTTTTGACTTGGAGAAATGACCCAATGTCAACATCAGCAAATGTCTCTGGGGATTTCCAACCTGCCATCTAGATTCCTGTAACAATGGGAGGGAGGTGTAGAACTGAGTGCGCAGTTGTTTTCTAGGGAAAGAAAATGTGCCTGTGGATGCAAAAACACATGTGAAATAACTTCAACATCTATAAATACTTATTTTCTTAAATAATCTTATTATTCATCAAAAATAGCATTGGACTAGATATGGGAATTAGCCTGCTAATTTGTACATCACTCACAGCAATAAAGGAAGTTCAATCAGAAACCCATGGGGAAGACAGGTCTCAATTAGAATGAACTCAAAGGTAACATGTTATAGACTCTTATCACTACCTCTAGATCCCTAAAGAAAAGAATTCTACTCTAGTCAAATACTTTTTTGAGACTCATGCTCTGTTTTAAATTATTACTATAAAGGGTTTTGGCACATGGCTTTTTTATTGCTTATCTGTTTATATAAAATATTACCAATAGTGTTTTTCAAGGCACAGAGAGCCATGAGACCAAGTTAGTGGCTCTCATCTAGCTGTTTTTCCTCTCCCATGACTTAATAGAACACACAGAGTTTATGTATATGTGTGTATGTTGTGTGTCCACATACATGTAATAGTATAAAATGTATTTCTTATTCCAAGTCAAAATCAAGTATACTTGAAAGACATTCTGTTATAGATTAGAGAATAGAGATCAATAAATGATAGATTCCCATTTATTTAAGAAAAAGATTATGTCCCTATCACCAAAATCTAGACATGATAATATTTTTAAAGTTTTTTCTACCATATGCTACCAAAGAAATGTTTTTAAATTACTTTATTCATCTTCACAACTCTCCTGTGTGGAAAAAATTGGACTTAATTAAATGGTGCTGTCAACTTCACTTTAAAGAAATGGATTTCTATAGATAGTAGCTGCCAATTTTTATTTGCCAAACCAAAGATTTTTCGAGAACATAGAATAAAATTTCTGGATTGCGACTAAGAACGAAATGTCAATGGTAATTTATTTCTGATGACGACAATTTAGACCAGGTCAAAGCACAGACTCAGGAAACATAAAATACCACATATACAGCATGCCTTCTTAACTTCTCTCAACAGCCAAGTCACAGTTATCTAGAAATGGACTATCTCCAGTGTGAATTATTGATGTAAAACTCTCACAGATAAAACAAGGGCATGCACATATATTCTCCATTGCCATGTTCCTCTTGCCTTTTTGTCTCAGACACAAGGTGTCAAATGCTTGCCTAAAGCACAGCTGGGAATCTAAGCTCCTAGATCATCCCAGACTTGCCTGAGTCTCTGATGTTAGCCAACTGTGCTTCCCACTCTACCTCTGCCTGTCCATCCCTAGTAAAGAGATTTCTGCTAAACCCTGCAACCCCCTTCTTGATTATCTTCTTTGTTTATATCACACCATTTCTCAACAATAAATTCCCATGCATCGTGTCCATGCATTTGATTTGGAGTCTCATGGTAAATTACAAACTTCACAGACTAACCTGTGAGATGCATCAACTACAGTAAACTTCATCTTGTACATTGGCCCAAATGTAGCTGGAATTTTTCCTCAGATCATTCAGCCACTCAGACAATTCCTGAGAGACTTAGTGGGGGAAAAAATATTGTGATCATTTACTGGAAGGTGGTAGGCTTAGCGAACAGAATTAAACACACTCAACATTTTTCTATTTTTCCTTCAATTGCAGACCTTCAAGGTTACATCCAACCCCACTAACTGTACAAAAGAAAGAGCTCTTAACTGGGAGTCATGAGACTAAGACATTTCCTATTTTCTCTAATGATAAACCCTAAGTCCTGTTCCTCCACTATTAAAATGATGCAGAACAGATCTAGGTGTTCACAGATAGGCACTGTAATCACCCTATTGAACCAAAGTAGAGCCAAGCAAAAGTAGGGGGAAAACTGAGACATTTTGAGGGACAAATACTGGGAAAAGATTGGACTTAGAAGAGTTGTTAAGAAGTGACTGATTAAGGGAAGAGTATAAAGAAAATTATAAATGCCAATGACTGCATTTTAAGCCTTATATCTTGGATCATCTTTGGAAAAATATTAAGCTCTAGTGGTTATCTTGTCATACAAAGCAAATTATTTCTACACTAGTATTCAATAATTCACTGGTTGTAGTAAAAAATACATTTCAAATAACAAAGAGAGGTAGAATGAAGTGCTCAAATAGACATTTTTATTTAATTAATCACTTCATTCTGTCAAACAGCTGGTCAATTTAGTGAAGGGGAAAATAGACAAATAGTTATGTGGCTTAACTACTTAATCAAGTCAGTTTCAATGGTTGATTCCTGCATTCTACACAGATCTAGCTCCCAGTCACCATCCCCCAAAATAAGAAAACAAGGATTCAATTTCATAGCATTTGTTTCTATGTCAGGTTCAGTTCTACCATGAATGTTCAGTTCTCCCAGGAGATGGCCTATGTGTGGCATTCTGCCCATTTTTCAGGACCAATACATAAGATAAAACAGAAAAGGGATAGTCCAAAAGGAAGGATTTCCAGAAAACAAGGGCTGGAGGCAGAAGGGCCCAGCAGAAAGAACTACCCATCAGGTGTGTGGAATTCGAGGATATGATGGTCTCCAAGGACACCAGAGTTCCTTCTTTCCTAAACACTTGCAGCAGATAAATTGCAAGGACTAATTCTTACCCAGTAAGTGATGCTTTGAATTATAAAGAGAAACTCCAAGAAAAGTTTAGACTTTGGGCATGTGAGAGGGCTTGCATTTTATAACTGAAGTAAATATAACTGGTGAAATAGAACATCCATCCTGATTACAGTATCAAAATAAATTAATTCCCCAAGTTCTTGAGGTGGGCTACAATGTCCTTGATTCAACAAAATTCTGTAAAAATTTATTATGTCTCGGTCATCATTGAGTCTACCTCCTTCAATACTTCTCATTTTACAAGATATTACAGAGCCATCATTTCCCAGTTCATCTTCAGAGTCTTTTTCTATCCCTCTCTGCACACCTGTCTCACCTCTGGATCTCTGACTACTCAATGAAAATATCTCACTTCTTCTTACCTCCCTCCCAGTAAGTAAGAACTTCTGGAAACAAGAGCAGGGCTCCAACAGCAGCGGCGGCTGTGGCAGCACCAGGGGTGGCAGCTGATGTCTGGGTAACATATTCTTTTCTGATTTGCTCCTCCATCCTTCCAACAAGTTATCAATCAGCTCCCTGCATTGATCCCTCTCTGCTTGAAATACCTAGTGCTTTCTATTTTCCTGGCTGGATCCTAACTAATAGAGACGGTCTTTACCTTCATTGCCCATGTATCTCCACTTATTCCTTATATTTTAGTAATTTACAAATAAATACTACAAATGAAATGCTATAAATGTATTTATAAATACTTGACTTTTTACAGGTAAAGAAACTTTAACCAATAAATTATTCCTGAGTTTTAGAACTCTCAGATAGCTACACAAGAAGATTTAACCAACAGGCCTGAAAATTGACTAGAGTCTGTTTTTATCTTCTGATGATAGAGTAGCCACTTAACAAAATAAGACCTTTATTTTTACCAGCCCAATATCGTCTAAAGAACCTACAAAGAGACCAGCTGGCAGAAGGAGGTAAGAGTGTTCGAAGATTAACTCTTCTGAATCAATTTAGAACAAAGTGTGGCAAAAAACAGACCATATAAGTGAACATTAAATGAAATATGGTATTAAATTACCTCTGAGACACATGTGGGCCCTGAAACTATTGAAACCAAGTCTAAATGTGTTTGGAGTTGAGCATGAAATGCTCAATTTGGCAAATATAATACCAAAAAGGATTCTTTTAAGTTTGATAAAATGACAATACTACCTTCTCCAAAGGCATTTTTTTAATCTACTCTGATTTAAACTAACTAGGAACTAATAATATTATCGCCTAAGCAATCAGAGATTGTGCTAAGAGTCTTGAGAATCAAGTAATGTCTTTTCTTGAATTGTCAGATATAGTTGAAAGCAATCAGGTAAGCCTGGTGACAGAACCAGGGTCTCTTTCTCTGTAAGTGAGTTAGTTAGTTCTACTCAGTTTTGTGCCATTGGGCTGCTCTCAAACCCCAAACAACCACCCTTTGAATATATTCTGTGGTTCCAAGAAAATGAAAGAATCAAAGAATTATGGCATTTTAGAACTTCGTCAGACCTCAGAAAACTTTTCAAGATATCACAACATTTATACAAAGGTTTGTCCCAAGATTTATCCACATTGATGAGTTGAGCAGTCAAGATAAGACCTTGAGCCCCTATACAGGTCATTTTGCCTCTAGTGCACGGACGGAGATCTTGGGAATGTGTCACCATGTGCAGGAAACTCAGAGCACATTTTGCTTGAAGTCAGTGAACCACACATTCAATCACTCTTCCTAGGTCTTCAGAATCTATTCCACTCCAACAACAAATTCTGAGTTGTGGCTAAAAACCCATCTGTAAGAAGCTGCATTCTACTTGTGAATTTGTTTTCAAGGGAAACATATGCCTTTAGCTATCTGTCTATTTTTAAGAAAGTTTCCACAGAGCTTTTATCCAGGTTGAGTTATCAAAGTTAAACCATAGTAAAGCAGCTAATTCTATAGTAAATCAATAAATGCCCAATTTGGTATACCGATATAGCTTATAACCTTAAGTGAACACAATTTTATATAGCAATGATCTTGTAAATGTCACTTCTTACAATAAACATTCTAGTCTAAAGGTTATGTGTGTACAGTTTGGAGAACTATTTAAATTTTTTTCTTTGTTGTAAGAAAAGTCTTTCCCCTGATTAGCAAAGAGTTTTAGAATTATAACTTCAGAGTGATAGGATACAAATAAATATTTATCAAATAATTTTTTAGTGACAGGCATTCAAATACTAATATTGTTCTTATCTAAAATAAATAATTGCTAGCTGCATGCTTGTCCTCCCAAAGCACCTATGTCTATAGCCCCCCCTTTTCTCCAAGGTTCTTAATTTATAGCCATTAACCAAAGTTAATAATTTCTGCTCTTTATATTTTTTATTAAGCTGAGGTAAAGTATGCAAGGCTGATAATTTAATGTTTCCACAACCTCCCTTTTCATTTTCACTTTTCTAGATCATCATCACCACAAGATGTGGACATAGGAAGGAGGCTGTAGCAATAAACTCCTTTAGGCATCTCTCATTCACCTGCTCCAGGAAAAATCCACTCTCTCACTGAAGTCAGGTTAATCCTCGAAAACTACATCACACCCCCACTCACCCCTCTTGTCATTTTACTTGCCCAAATCCTCTGTTTCCCTCCAGGATGGACCAATGAAGTCTGTCCTTACTCCTCAATGATAACTCCTTCCACTGACTTTTCCTGACATATAATGTCTTTTCTGCTTGCATGGCTTTTGTGCCCCATTTTAAATTGTTATTCATCATCATTTCCATTCATATTCCCAGATCCTTATTTTGTATGTTGATACCTTGTGTAGTAACCTGCTCATGGTAGGCAATTAATCAACTACTTGATGATTCTGGCAGTCAGTTGGTGAAAAATAGGAGCTTTGGGGTCAGACTGATTGTTGCAAACCTTAGCTCTACCCGTTTGAGTCACAGTTCTCCTCAACATAAAAGTAATAAGAACTACTCTGATGGTTGTTGTAAAAAAAAAAAAATAGAGAAATGCCAAAGTACTAGAATACTAGAAATACTAGAATAGTAGCTGACATATATTTAGTGCTCAATAGCAGTAGCTTTAGTAATGAACAAAAGCCTGTGTAGCATTATTAATAAGCATATCATTTTGAGCAGCACTATCAATTAGTCATTATCAATAACAAACCAGAGCTTGAATCTCTTTAATTCTATTTCCACTATCCAATACTTCCATTGTTATCAAAACAAAATGTTGAACTTTTCAAGCTTGATCAGACAGTATCTGTGTTTATGTACTTTATCGATGGAATCTACAAAGCAAGTATTTTTAATATTTTTATTTACCATACTATGTTTGTTTAATTTTCCCTTACATTTATCATAAGCTTACTTTATTTTTGTGCAGCAAAGTAACAGGTGATTATGGCTTGACAACTGTTCTACCTTTGATATGCCAAGTTTAGTAGGGTCATTTTTTTAATCTTAGTCTTAACACCTACATGACATTTCACTAAAGTGTAGAGAAAGCCATCGATTTTTCATGACAGAATTTTATTTTCCCTTCAAAAGTTGTCAGATTAAGTGATCTATTGTCAATGACCTTTATAAATGAAAAATATAAATTAGAACAACTTTGGAATCTCTTTATCCAGAAAAATGGCAAACAGACCTTATGACAACTGAGGCATTCAGAAAACAAGTAGGTCTATCAACAGAAGCCTCCATTTCTCTATCCCAAGCAAGTTTCCAGTAGGGACAAAACACATTCAAAGGCAGTTCTACTCATCGTGTTCTAAACATCTCAAAACAGTCCCTATGACCATGGAAATATTAGCAAACCCACTGGCTCACATGCATAATATAACCATGGCCCTATCCATCTCCTTGACTGCATTCAAGATATTCACAGCATTCACATCTCTCCCTCAGGATATCCTCCCTGACCTCACTTCCATCTCTTAACACTCACCCAATATCAGCCCATCATTTGGCCTCTAATCTTCCCCAATCTGATAGCTCTGCATTTAGTTACAAAGCATCGGGCTATGTATTGTATTTCAAAGCCTCCCAAGATTTCCCAGTCAAAAGTATCACTTAGGTAATAGATAATTAAATAGTAGAGATAAATAGATGATAGATTATAGATAATAGAAAGATAGGTATGTAGGTAGATAGATAGATAATCTGAACCTTTTTCTGAAGAACCTTTTTCTGAATATTCTGGCTTAGAATTCTGGGGCTATCCCTGCGATTCCTGCTTTTAACCAGACCGTGATCACTAATACTTACCACATACCTGATTTAATAGCATCATCTTAGTTCAGAAATCCCACCCTCACAGACTATGGGCTATAGCCCACTAAGTGCTTTTCAAAAGTTTGAATTGTATGATTTTAAGTGAAACACTCACCAATTCCCTCAGAGTCCACCCCTTGCTAGTATCATACCGTGGGACTTCACGCCTTTAAGTCACTTGTCTGCTGTCATATCTGTCATCTGAAGACATCTGAGTTTGTGAATTCTGCTTTAGTTACTATCTATATTCATGTCTCCTCTTTCACATAAAGCTTTAATTCATTAAGAATAAGTAGAATATAATCATCAGGGAAATGCAAATCAAAACCACAATGAGATATTGCCTTGCACCTGTTAGAATGGCGAAAAGATGAGAAATAACGAGTGTTGGTGAGGATGTGGAGAAAAGGGAACTCTCATGCACTGTTGGTGGGAATGTAAATTGGTGCAACCTCTATGGAAAACAATATGAAAGTTCCTCAAAAAATTAAAAATAGAAATATCTCATAATCCAGTAATTCCACTAGTGACTGTTTAGTCAAAAAACCAAAACTACTAATTCAAAATGATATATACACCCCTGGGTTTACTGCAGCATTACTTACACTAGTAAAGATATGGAAACAACCTGTGTCCATCAATAGATGAATGGATAAAGAATATGTGAGATACAAATGTACACACACACACACACACACACATATACACTGGAATATTACTCAGCCATAAAAAGGAATGAGATTTTTGTCATTTACAAGAATATGGATGGGCCTGAGGGTATTATGCTAAGTGAAGTAAGTCAGACAAAGTCAGATACCATATGATTTCACTTATATATAGAATCTAAGACACAAAACAAACAGAAAGTGACCCATAAATACAGAGAACAAACTGGTGGCTGCCAGAAGGAAGATGGTGGGCAAAATAGGTGAAATGGAGTGGGAGTTATAGACTTCTGGTTATGGAATAAATAAGTCATGGGGATGAAAGGCACACCATAGGAATACAGTTAATGGCATTGTAATAGGGTTGTACGGTGACAGACAGCAGCTACACTTGTGGTGAGCACAGCACAATATACACAGTTGTCCAGTCCCTATACTGTACACCTGAAAATAATGTGACATTGAGTGTCAACTATACTTCAGTTTAAAAAACAAATTTAAAAAGCCATTAAAAAGGCTTGTATATTATTTTAAGGCCCATTTTTAGGAATTATTATTAACACAAAGTATATTATTCTGATTTACTTTCTCATGTTATTTAAAAGTATAAACTGAAAGTTATCCATTCAAGTTTCAAGTGCATTTTGTATATATGGTTATAATAAATTTGTAATCATATACTCTTAGTAAGGTTTAAGTGTTTGTTTTACACTTTATGCTATTAAAAATTAGGGATAAAAAAGATTAAGTAGATAAAATAGAATCTTCTCTTTTTGCAATACATTTAGCATTCAGGGAGGGTTTTTGTGTTTTGTTTTTTGGGGTTTTTTTGCTTTGTTTTGATTTATTTTGTTTTGTTTTGTTTTAAAGAGTGGCCCTATCTAATGTATTCACTGACATTCTCTTAAACACCAAAAGCAAGCTGACAGGCACAAGATCCTGATTTCACCTTGACTCAGGTTTAGAGTAGCTGAGTTTATCTCTGTAATATTAAATCCCTCTGGCTTGAACTATCAGACATTGTTCTCTGAAGCAAAGAAGAAGACATAGCAGGTATGCTGAAGCTGTTAGCATCCTGCTGAGACAACGTCCCTCTGCACTCATTTGGAGTATTTACTCTGGAAAAAAGTGCCATCCACTATTCTCTATGCTAGTCGAGAAACTGAGTAATCCCCTTACCCTGCATAAAGCTCAGAGGAATGACCCCAGTGTTAGACACAGCCATTTCTCCAACAAGAGAGAGGATCAGGTTTGCTTTTTTTTTTTTAACTCACCTTAACAGTACTATTTTATAGAATTCGGAAAATAACAAAAAGAAGAGAAAAAAGGAAGAGGAAGGAGAAGCAAGGAGAAGGGGAAATGGGAAATGTGCTTCAGGAGAATATTTTAGGGTTGGAATATATACTCCTTTCAGCTTGAGAGAATTTAGTTAATTAGGGGAAAGTTTGCCAGTTGAGAATAAATGGCTTCTAATGAGAATCACAATTTCTCCTTTCCCAGAACTCTCCGAGAGAAATGCCAAGAGACCTGGGTTCTGGATGTTTCAGACTTTCTTTTTTTTTTTTTTTTTAAGATTTTATTTATTTATTTGACACACAGAGAAAGATCACAAGTAGGCAGAGAGAGAGGAGGAAGCAGGCTCCCTGCTGAGCAGAGAGCATGATGCAGGACTCAATCCCAGGACCCTGAGATCATGATCTGAGCTGAAGGCAGAGGCTTTAACCCACTGAGTCACCCAGGCACCCCCAGACTTTCTAAAGTAGCAGAAGAAAGGGGGGAAAAATGTGTCCTGAGTACTTTCAGCAAACATGTTCTGAGTGCTTATTGTGTGGCAAGGACAATCCTAAGCACTAGGATCCAAAGATAAATAACTCACTGCCCTTAAAGTCAAAACAGACCAGTAAAAATTAATCAGTCAATCAGTGTTACATATGGAAATAAGTGCAAGGTGATTTGGGGCATAGAAGATAAATTCTGCCTCTACCTAAGAGTAAGAGCAGGAAAGGCATAAGCAAAAAATAAAACAAGTGAGAACACTTACATTAGTCTTGATAGCTGAGTAAAAGCTCACCAGGTATATAAAATAGGGCAAGACATGCCAGGCAGAGGGTATTTCATGCCCATGGAAGTTTTGGAAAGTATTTTGTGTCAGATTTACTGGAATATGGACCGGAAGGGGCTCATGGACTAGAAAAATTAGAGAGAACTCAGATAGATGCTGGACCAATAGGCAGGTGTTGGGAATTTGGGTGATACAAAGCTCATAGGGTAGGCCATCACACTCAACAGGATAGCCTTCCCCACAGACACATCTGATTGGCAAGAGATAACATACGTTCAAGCATCAGAATTTGTCCAAGACCTGAAAGTTATCATGAGCATCAGTAATAGCCACAAAGATCACCAGAAATAGGACATACAGAGCAAAAAGTCCCATTGGAAACCAAAAATGGTAACCTGGGTATTGAAAATGAAAAGAAACTTCCAGATAAATATGGTTAATTCAGCATGCATTTTTATGGTCTCTCTCTTCTATACTTGCACCAAAAAGTCAGTAAAAGGGGGGGGGGATGTAATCCACAAAGGCAAAGAGAATTCAAATGTAAGTGAGCAATACCCAAATAAGGAAAATGGAAAGAGAAGAGAAAAGTGGTAACTGGTGGAAGAGTAGAAGTTGAAATCTAAGTGCTTATACAGAGAGATGACAAAGAGAAGCAAACCCAGTAGAACACAGAGAAGGCCAAATACTGGGGATAATAAGAAGCATGAGACTAAATAAAAGAGGTGATTCGAATCTTTACACTACCTAATTACACACCTCTAAACCCCCTTTGTCACCTTTGCAGCAAGAGAAGATCTCTCACCCATTCTTCCACACTCTTGCTATCAAATGCTAGCAACCAGGCATATTCATCTTAGTTATGGAACTAGACAATTATTTGCTGGAGATATTGAGTATATGTTAATCAGGAATGGGTAGACCTTGCTGCCATAATTAATATTTTAAATAGTGTATTTCTCACTAATCACTTTCTGAAACACGCAACTTGTTTTTCTCTATATTGTGTCTAATCATAGAGATTCTACAACATCCAAGGGCCACAATAAAGTCTTTTGCCCACACTTCCCTCTCATTAATTCTGCCTCCTTGGCGGGGGGGGGGGGGGGGGGATAAGATGGCGGAGAAGGGAGGAGGTCCCTTTTCAACCTGTCCCCTAAAGTGAGCTGATTACCTACCAAAGAACTCTGATCACCCATGAAATCAGCCTGAGATTAGAATTATACACTTCTGGATCTCTACAGGGGCAGAAGACGCCAGTGGGCAGCTAGGGTAACTGAGGCAGAAGATAGAATTAGTGATCTGGAGGACAAACAGATAGAGAAAAAAGATCAGGAGGAAGCCTGGAACAAACAGCTTAGAAGCCATGAAAACAGAATTAGGGAAATAAATAACACCATGAAATGTTCCAACATCAAAATTATTGGAATCCCTGGGGAGGAGGGAAAGAAAGAAGACTAGAAGATATAGTTGAACAAATTCTCCATGAAAAGTTTCCCAATCTAATGAATGGAACCAGCATTCATGTACTAAAGGCAGAAAGGTCTCCCCCCAAGGTCATAGAATCTAGAAAGACCTCGAGACACCTGATTATGAAAATGATGAATCATAATTGTAGACAGAAGCTCTTGAAAGCAGCTAGGGTGAAGAAATTCCTTACATACAGAGGAAAGCCCATCAGAACAACATCAGACCTGTCCACAGAAACCTGGCAAGCCAGAAAGGGCTGGCAAGACGTATTCAGGGCACTAAATGAGAAGAACATGCAGCCAAGAATACTTTATCCAGCAAGACTAACATTCAAAATGGATGGAGAGATAAAGAGCTTCCAAGACCAGCAAGGTTTAAAAGAGTATGTGACCACCAAGCCGACACTGCAGTAAATATTAAGGGGGGTTCTATAAAAGAGGAAAAAACCTAAGAATATCATTGAATAGAAATATATGGAGACAATCTATAGAAACAAAGACTTCACAGGTAACACGATGTCAATAAAAACATATCTCTCAATAATCACTCTCAATGTGAATGGCCTAAATGCGCCCATAAAATGACACAGGGTTGCAGATTGGATAAAACAGCAGGACCCATCCATATGTTGTCTACAAGGGATCCCTTTTGAACATAAGGATACATCCAGACTGAAGGTGAAGGGATGGAGAAGCATCTTTCATGCCAATGGGCTTCAAAAGAAGGCTGGGGTAGTGATTCTATCGGGTAAGTTAGATTTTAAACTAAAGACTGTAGTCAGAGATACAGAAAGAACTACATAATTCTTAAAGGGACTACCCACCAAGAAGATCTAACAATTGTAAATATTTATGCCCCCAATATGGGAGCAGCCAACTATAATAAGAAAACTGTTAATCAAGATAAAGAGTCATATTGATATGAATACATTAATAGTAGGGGATCTTAACATGCACTCTCAGTAATAGACAGATCATCCAAGCAAAAACTCAATAAAGAAACAAGAGCATTGAATGACACATTGAACTAGATGGACCTCATAGATATATACAGAACATTCCACCCTAAAACAACAGAATACTCATTCTTCTCGAGTGCACATGGAACTTTCTCCAGAATAGACCACATACTGGGTCACAAATCAGGGCTCAACTGATACTAAAAGATTGAGATTATTCCCTGCATATTCTCAGATCACAATGCTTCAAAACTGGAGCTCAACCACAAGGAAAAGTTTGGAAGGAATTCAAACACCTGGAAGCTAAAGACCACCTTACTTAAGAATGCTTGAATCAACCAGGAAATCAAAGAAGAACTTAAACAATTCATGGAAACCAGTGAGAATGAAGACATATTGTTCCAAAACCTATGGGATACAGCAAAAACGGTCCTAAGGGGGAAATACATAGCCATCCAAGCCTCCCTCAAAAAAATTGAAAAATCCAGAATACACCAGCTGTCTCTACACCTTAAAGAACTGGAGAATCAACAACAAATTAAGCCAACTCCACACACAAGAAGGGAATTAAGATTAGAGCAGAGATCAATGAGATAGAAACTAGAGACACAGTAGTATGCATCAATGAAACTAGAAGCTGGTTTTTTGAAAGAATCAATAGGATCGATAAACCGTTGGCCAAACTAATCCAAAAGAAAAGAGAGAAGGCCCAAATTAATAAAATTATGAATGAAAAGGGAGAAATCACAACTAACACCAAGGAAATAGAAACAATCATCAGAAATTATTATAACAGTTATATGCCAATAAGTTAAGTAGCCTAGATGAAATGGATGCATTCCTGGAAAATTATAAACTTCCAAAATTGAACCAGGAAGAAATTGACAACCTGAATAGACCAATATTTAGTAACAAGATTGAAGCAGTGATCAAAAGCCTCCCAAAAAACAAGAGCCCAGGACCTGACAGATTCCCTGGGGAATTCTACCAAACTTTCAAAGAAGAAATAACACCTACTCTCCTGAAGCTGTTTCAAAAAATTGGAGCAGAAAGGAAACTTCCAGACTCTTTTTATTAAGTCAGCATTACCAAACCAGGCAAAGACCCCACCAAAAAGGAGAATTTCAGACCAATATCCCTGATGAATATGGGTGCTAAGATTCTCAACAAGCAACAAGATTCTAGCAAATAGGTTCCAACAGCACATTAAAAAGATTATCCACCATGACCAGGTGGGATTCATCCCTGGGTTTCAAGGATGGTCCAACATTCGCAAATCAATCAATGTGATAGAACAAATCAAGAAGAGAAGAGAGAAGAACCACATGGCCCTCTCAATTGATGCAGATAGAGCATTTGAAAAATCCGTTCCTGATTAAAACGCTTCAAAGTATAGGGATAGAGGGAAAATTCCTCAACTTCATAAAATCTATCCATGAAGTACCCACAGCAAATATCATCCTCAATGGGGAAAAGCTCACAGCCTTCCCGTTGAGATCAGGGAAAAGACAAGGATGCCCACTCTCACCACTCTTGTTCAACATAGTATTAGAAGTCCTAGCAACAGCAATCAGACAACAAAGAGAAATAAAAGGTATTCAAATTGGCAATGAAGAAGTCAAACTCTCTCTCTTCGCAGCTGACATAATACTTTATATGGAAAACCCAAAAGACCCCACCTCCAAACTACTAGAACTCATATAGCAACTCAGTAATGTGGCAGGATACAAAGTCAATGTACAGAAATCACTTGCTTTCTTATACACTAACAATGAAAATACAGAAAGGGAAATTAGAGAATCGATTCCATTTACTATAGCACCGAGAACCCTAAGATACCTGGGAATAAACCTAACCAAAGAGGTAAAGGATCTGTACTTGAGGAACTACAGAACACTCATGAAAGAAATCGAAGAAGACACAAAAAGACGGAAGACCATTCCACGCTCATGGATCGGAAGAATAAACATTGTTAAAATGTCTATACTGCCTAGAGCAATATACACTTTCAATGCCATTCCGATCAAAATTCCACCGGCATTTTTCAAAGAGCTGTAGTAAATAATCCTAAAATTTGTATGGAATCAGAAGAGACCCCGAATTCCTAAGGAAATGTTGAAAAAGAAAAACAAAACTGGCGGCATCATGTTGCCTGACTTCAAGCTTTACTACAAAGCTGTGATCACCAAGACAGCATGGTACTGGCATAAAAACAGACACATAGACCAGTGAAACAGAGTAGAGAGCCCAGATATGGACCCTCAACTCTATGGTCAAATAATCTTCGACAAAGCATGAAAAAATATACAGTGGAATAAAGACAGTCTCTTCAATAAATGGTGCTGGGAAAATTGGACAGCTATACATAGAAGAATGAAACTCGACCATTCTCTTACACCATAGACAAAGATAAACTCGAAATGGATAAAAGACCTCAACGTGAGGCAGGAATCCATCAGAATCCTAGAGGAGAACATAGGCAGTAACCTCTTCAATATCAGCCACAGCAACTTCTTTCAAGATATGTCTCCAAAGGCAAAGGAAACAAAAGCAAAAATGAATTTTGGGGACTTCATCAAGATCAAAAGCTTCTGCACAGCAAAGGAAACAGTCAACAAAACAAAGAGGCAACCCATGGAATGAGAGAAGATATTTGCAAATGACAGTATAAACAAAAGGCTGATATATCCAGGATCTATAAAGAACTTCTCAATCTCAACACACACAAAACAGATACTCATGTCAAAAAATGGGCAGAAGACATGAACAGACACTTCTCCAATGAAGACATACAAATGGCTATCAGACACATCACTAGCCATAAGGGAGATTCAAATCAAAACCACATTGCGATATCACCTTACACCAGTTAGAACAGCCAAAATTAAAAAGACTGTAAACAACATGTGTTGGAGAGGATGTGGAGAAAGGGGAACCCTCTTACACTGTTGGTGGGAATGCAAGTTGGTGCAGCCACTTTGGAAAACAGTGTGGAGATTCCTTAAGAAATTAAAAATAGAGCTTCCCTATGACCCTGCAATTGCACTACTGGGTATTTACCCTGAGGATACAGATGCAGTGAAAAGAAGGGCCATCTGTACCCCAATGTTCATAGCAGCAATGGCCACGGTCAGCAAACTGCGGAAAGAACCAAGATGCCCTTCAATGGACAAATGGATAAGGAAGATGTGGTCCATATACACTATGGAGTATTATGCCTCCATCAGAAAGGATGAATGCCCAACTTTTGCATCAACATGGATGGAACTGGAAGAGATTATGTTGAGTGAAATAAGTCAAGCAGAGAGAGTCAAGTATCATATGGTTTCACTTATTTGTGGAGCATAAGAAATAACACAGAGGACATGGGGAGATGGAGAGGAGAAGGGAGTTGAGGGAAATTGGAGGGGGAGATGAACCATGAGAGTCTATGGACTCTGAAAAACAATGTGAGGGTTTTGAAGGGGTGGGAAGTTGGGTGAGCCTGGTGGTGGGTATTATGGAGGGCACGTATTGCATGGAGCACTGGGTGTGGTGCATAAACAATGAATTCTGGTACACTGAAAAGAAATTTAAAAAATTTAAAAAATTTTTTTTAAATTCTGCCTCCTGGCTGATACTGGTGATTCTTCATGTGGCCCTACATGACAGGGCATGCCACCTCCTCTTGGAAATTATAAATAACTAACTATCTTTTCAATGGTAATTATCTCCTGCTCTGTTAGAACTTATATATGAATAAAAACAAAATCATGGGTACATTTTAAAACAATTTCCAGGAAAATCTTCCAACATGGAAAACAGAGACAATATGACTACAGGAGCAAAAATGACCAAAAAAATAGAGAGAGAGACAATACAGGAAAAAATTTTTTTTAAATGTAAATACTTACAAATACTACCCTCAGATAAAAGTGAAAATATAGCATTTTTATACAAAAACAGACTATTAATATAAAAACAGATCAACAAATGAGAAAGACCTCTTAGAAATTAAAATGATGATGTTCCAGCTAAAATTCAAAAGAATTGATGTTGAATGATAAAAGTCAAAAATCTCCAAAAAAGGATTTTTTAATGGAAAATGGAAAAAAATAAGAATCAGAGGATCAGGGGTGCCTGGGTGGCTCAGTGGATTAAAGCCTCTGCCTTCAGCTCAGGTCGTGATCCCAGGGTCCTGGGATTGAGCCCCACATCAGGATCTCTGCTCAGCAGGGAGCCTGCTTCCTCCTCTCTCTCTGCCTGCCTCTCTGCCTGCCTCTCTGCCTACTTGTGATCTCGATCTCTCTGTGTTAAATAAATATTTTTTTAAATGTTTAAAAAGAATCAGAGGATCAGTCTAAGAAATCCAATATCTGATGAATAGCTGTTTCTAGGGGAAAAAACAAAGGGAAGTAAATTATCAAAAGAATTATAAAACTTTTTCCTCAAAACAAAAGTACATGAATTTCTAAACTGAAAGGACCTCCAAAGGCCCAGTACAATAAATGAACAAAGACCTACACCAAGGCACATCATTGTGAATTTTCACAGTATTAGAGATAAAGAAAAATCCCAACAGATTCCAAATTAGAGAGGAAAAAGATGAGGAATCATACTGGTATTAAAATGTTTTCAATTTTTAATATATAACAATGTATCCTAAATGTTAAGGAAAAATTATTTTTAATTCATAATCTTGTACCTAATCACCAATCAAGTATGACAGAAGAATAAAATAAAAGACATTTTAAAACTTGCAGTGACCCAGAAATTTTATCTCCTACATATCATTTTCCAGGAAGATTCTGGAGAATCTACTTTACCAAAATTGATAGAGTAAATCAAGAAAAAATAAGACATAGGAACCAAAGGAAAAACATCTAATGAAGGAAGGGCAAAGGAAATCTCCAGACAATGGTAAATACAATAGACAGCAACACTGAAGTAGACCTTAGACTGTTTCAGTCTGGATAATGGAAGATTCCAGGAAGGAGGTCTCAGGGAAACAATTAATTAATTAATTAATTAATTAATAATATTATTACTGATGGATTACTAGATGTATTTGAACACATGGAAAGTAATAGTACAAGACATTCTATAATTTGAATTCTATAATTTGACATGTAAAGAGCTTAGCAGTCATCACTCTCACCCTTACAACAAGGAAAATGTTGAAAATTTGAAACCCAATTAGTTTTCTTAGATCATTCAGAAAATTGAAATCACAGGACAAACCACCACCCCCACAACTGGAGAGGGAAGTGAATACAAAGAATACGGATTGGTTTACCTAAGGCAGAAGCCACAAGTACCAGAAGCCATTCAAACACTTAAATGGTAACTTCAGTGAATGCTGGGAGCTAAGAGTAGACTAATTTGAGAGTTTTAAATTACTAGGAGCCCAATGTTGGCAGAGTCACACTTACATGTGTTTTACCTCCAGGAGCTGCACCAGGTTCCTATGGTAAAGAGCAGAGAAAAATCCTGTATTTGCCTGTGAATGGAAATGTAACCATTTTGAAATAAACCAAGAGCATTCTCCACAACAAAGTCCTACCTGGCAGTGAATATATTTCATCAGAGCTTAATCAGACTTGGATAAGGCTTTCCATCTCACCTAAGGCAGGAGGAGGTAGTAAAAGCTGAAAAATACTGTGAAAGTCCCATCCCAGAGGTACAGGCCCACTAAAAACCTGCAACTTAATCACAAATATAGAATGTTCCCCCTTTCTCCTATATCTTACCAGCATATCAATCAGGATTCTTCATAAGGAGTCTCTAGGGAAAACCAAAAAGAATAGAAAAGACAAAAATTAGGACACCAGAGGAAACTAAAGCCTCTTTTACTTGAAAGCTAAAGCAAACAATAAACATAGCCTAACTCCTAGCCAAATAGACATAAAACATTGCACTAAAGTCCTATCTCAGCTCCCATCACCGACTACATCATGTCCAGTTTTCATTGGAAAAAAAAAAAAAAGCAAGCCATGGTAAAATGCAAAAAAAGAGAAGAAATCCAAGACGTGTTTAATAATACAAGGAAAAAACAGAATCTGAAGGGACAAACATCAAAACCAGATTCAGATATGTTAGAGATTTTGGAATTATCAAACCATTAATTTAAAATAACCATGATTAATATGCCAAGAGATCTAATGGTAAAACACAAGAACAGATGCACAGAGCTAGAAACTCTAAGAACAAGTCAAAAAGAAATGCTAGAAATCCCTTGTAACAGAAATGAAAAAAATACTTTTGTTGAAGCACAGATCCCCGAAGCTCCTCAGTAAATTGGACATAGACAAGGAAAGAATCAGAGATCCTGAAGCTATGTCAATAGAAACCTCCCAAACTGAAATGCAAAGAGAAAAGGGATGGAAAAGGAGGGAATTAAATATCCAAGAGCTGTGGGACAACTACAAGGAAGTGTAACATAGTATAATGGGACTACCAGAAGCAGTAGAAGCAGAGAAGGAAGCAGAAGAAACATTGAAGTAATAATGGCTGAGAATTTTCCCAA
The DNA here is from genome assembly GCA_003697995.1 of Taxidea taxus jeffersonii. Lineage (NCBI taxonomy): Eukaryota > Metazoa > Chordata > Mammalia > Carnivora > Mustelidae > Taxidea > Taxidea taxus. The sequence goes on along the minus strand of RCUC01162004.1, from coordinate 2,106 downwards.
ATTAAAGGCAGATACCAAATCACAGATCCCGGAAGCACAGAGAACACCACATAGGACTGATAACCATAAAATCTATACCTAGGCATATAGTATTCAAAATGCAGAAAATCAAAGGTAAAGAGAAAATCTTAAAAGAAGCCGTAGGAGAAAAACACCTTAACTTTATAGAAATAAGGATAGGAATTACACAGGACTTTTTGTCAAAATACATGCAAGTAAGAAGAGACTAAAGTGAAATATTCAAAATGTTAGTGAAAAAAAAAAAAAAAAAAACACCTAAAATTCCGTACCAAGTTGACCTGTCTTGAAAAAAAACCTTAAAAGTAGTTCTTCAGAGAAAAGAAAAATGGCATAGTTTTTAAAATCAGATCTACATAAATAAAGGAAGAGTACCAAAGGTGTAAGTGAAAGTAAAATAAATTTTTATTTTTCTTCCTCCTTCCTGATCTAATAAATATTTTTTCAAAGTAATAACAACCATTATATAAGTGAGATGAATGCAGTAATGTTATACATCTTCATGGGATGAAGAAATTGGGAATCTTTTGTTTTAAGGTACATGTCCTACCCATGAGGAGCTAAGAGTTACTTGAAAGTCAACTTAGAATTATTGAAAAATGTATAGTGCAAACTCTAGAGCAACCACTAAAAGAATAGTTTTAAAGGAGTATAATTAATATGTTAAAAGAGGAGAAAAAGGAATCATAAAATTGTCAATTAAAAGCAGACAATGCAGGGAAAGAGAGGAATACATGCCATAAAAGAAAACAAACAAGTACAACAAACACAAAACAGTTATAAAAATACAAGAATATACTAGAATATCTGGGGGGAATCATCAATGTCTTCAAGGACACCCAAAAAATAAAACATGAGGCAGAGTGATGTCAGCAAGATGGTAGAATAGGAAGCACTAGACTCTTCTTTACCCAAATGGCACACAAGTTCAACATCAAAAGTGGATGCATTTCTTTTTTGAAAAAGCCAGGAACTAGTTAGGAGGTTACAACATCCTGTACAAGAACAAAATCAGCCACACTGAAACTGGTAGAAAAATTGGAGATGCCCTCTTCCCATAATCCCCCTTCCCAGCACAGCACATGATCAGGAGGAGAATTTCAGCTCCCAGTTTCCCAGTGAGGAGCAAAAAGTTTAGACCACACATCCAAAGTCCCAACTTTTCTGAGTACTGCCCAAGGGACTGGCTTCTATTTCAAGTATCTCAGAGCGCCTAGGAACACTCATAGGACCTAGCATATGCCAGGCCCTGGTGACTGTACATACAGAAGCAACAGTTTGAACTAACATGTGAGCACTCTCCACAGCTTCTCGCCATCAGCTCAGTGCCCCATAAGTGAGGAAGGGAACAAGCAGCTTCCAACTTCACTATGCAGGGGGGAATGAGTTGGACCACACATAACATTCCCAATGTTCTAGGAGGTGCCCAAAAGACTGACTTCTTTCTTGCATATCTCAGAGTACTTTTGGAATCAAGCGTACCCTAGATTCTTAGGGGCAACTAAGAACAAAGATGGTGCTTTGTACTATGACACCATAATCAGATTGTTGAAAGTCAAAGACAGAGAGTTTTAAAAATCGCCAAAAGAAAAGCAACTCCTCATACACAAAGGAATCCACATAAAACCCTCAGTGGGCTTTCAGCAGAAGGCTTTCAGTTCAAAAGAGAATGAGATGATACTCAAAGTGCTGAGAAACAAAGACAAAAAACAAAACCCCTGCTAACCAAGATTATATCTGGCAAAACTGCCCTTAAAAAAAAAAAAAAGGAAGATAGAGGCTTTCTCTGATAAATAAAAGTTAAGGAAATTAATCACTACTACATCCACCTACAAAAAAATGCTAAAGAGAGATTTTTCCATCTTGAAATGAAGGAACCCTAAGCAGCAACCCAATAGCATATGGCAAAATATAAAGCTCAGCAGTAAAAGATATGTATACAGTACAGAATACCATATTGTTATAACAGTGGTGGGTAAATTACTCTGAATTTTAGCCCAAAAGTTAAAAGGTAGGGCCCCTGGGTGGCTCAGTAGGTTAAGCCTCTGGCTCTTGGTTTCAGCTCAAGTCAAGATATGGGGTGGGTGG